>JARJHM010000859.1:110000-124381 GCA_033356055.1 Carex pumila
GTCTCCTAAAGGCAAGATATTAGGTCATTTACAACCCTAATAAAACACTCCAATTTAAGGTGTTTGGAGCACTCTAGTATTGTGCTTATACGGCAAGATAATAGGGCATTTACAACCCTAATACTAAAATCCAATTGAAGTTGTTTGGAGCACTCTAGTAGTGTCTCCATATGGCAAGATAGAAGGGCATTTACAACCCTAATACAACACCCAAATGAAGGTATTTGGAGCACCCTAGTTGTGTCTCTATATAGTAAGATAATAGGGCTTTTACAACCCTAATACAACACTCCAATTGAAGGTGTTTGGAGAACTCTTGTAGTGTCTCCAGAAGTCAAGATAATAGGGCATTTCCAACCCTAATAAAACACTCCAATTGAAAGTGTTTGAAGCACTCTAGTAGTGTCTCTATATGACATGATAATAGGGCACTTGGAACCCTAATACAACACTTTCATTGAAGGTGTTTAAAGCACTCTAGTAGTGTCTTTCTATGGCAAGATTATAGGGCATTTACAACCCTAATAAAAGACTCTAATTGAAGCAATTTGTTAGCTTCCTGAAGGCAAGATATTAGGGCATTTACAACCCTAATAAAACACTTCAATTTAAGGTGTTTCGATCGCTCTTGTAGCGTGTTTATATGGCAAGATAATAGGACATTTACGACCCTAATACTAAAATCCAATTGAAGGTGTTTGGAGCACTATAGTAGTGTCTCCATATGGCAAGATACAAGGGCATTTACAACCCTAATACAACACTCAAATGAAGGTGTTTGGTGCACTCTAGTAATGCCTCCAGATAGGAACATAATAGGGCATATAGAACTCTAATAAAACACTCCAATTGAATGTGTCCCTCATAGTGTAATATGGCATTTAGAATAATAATAAAACACTTGAATTGAAGGTGTATGGAGCACTCTAGTAATGCCTCCAGATAGAAACATAATAGGGCATATAGAACTCTAATAAAACACTCCAATTGAATATCTTTGGAGCACTCTATTAGTGTTTTTTTTTTGCAAACATAATAGGACATTTGAAACCCTAATATAACACTCTAATTAAAGGTGTTTAGAGCACGTGCGCGCAGACACACACACACACACACACGAACGCGCAGACACACCCACGCACACACACACGCACGGACACACGCACACACGCGCACACACCCGCACATGCACTAACACATGCAAACACCCGGACAGACGCACGCACACACCCACACACCCACACGCAGAAATACGCACACGCACGCCCACACACACACACATGCAAACCCACTCCCACACGCACCCACACAGGCACACACTCATACGCACACACCCACGCAAACACACTCACACGCACACACAATCCCACACACACACCCATGGACACACATACACACGCACGCACCCACCCACCCCCACACACACGCCCACACGCCCACACGTGCGAACACACACACATGCGCGCGCACACCCGCTCACCCACACGCACCCACACGTAAAAAAACGTACACACGAACACACGCGCACACACATGCGCCCACACACACGCACATGCAAACCCACTCACACACGCACCCACACAGGCACACACTCACACGCACACACCGACACAAACACACTCCCACGCACACACCCACGGACACACGTACACACGCACGCACCCACACACAAGCACACACACACACACACACAAACACACAAACGCACACATTCACCCACACGCACACACACACGCGCGCTCACACATGCACACACACATGCACACACACTCACCCACAGGCACCCACACATGCACCACACATAAACACACCCACACACACGCGCACACACACACACACGCACACACACACACATGCACACACACGCGCGCACACTCGCACACGCACACCCTCACGTGCACACGCACACACACACGCACACCCACACACACATGCACACACACGCAAACACACCCACGCATGCACCCCCCCACACACACACAGAGACACGCACACCCGCACACACATGCACATAGACACACACCCGCCCACACGTGCGCACACTCACACACACACACTCCCACACCCACTCGCACCCACACAGGCACACACTCACACGCACACACCCACACAAACACACTCACATGCACACACTCCCACGCACACACCCACGGACACACGTACACACGCACGCACCCACACACGCACCCACACACACACACGCACACACACGCAAACACCCACACGCACACATTCACCCACACGCACACTCACACACACGCGCACTCACACACCCACTCGCACACCCACACGCACGCGCACACAAGCACCCACACACACGCACGCGCACACTCACACACGCACACACCCACACGCACACGCACACACCCACACACACACGCATACCCACACGCACACTGGCACACACACACGCGCACACTCACACGCGCACACACCCACACCCACACGCACACACCCACACACACACGCATACCCACACGCACACTGGCACACACGCACACGCACACCCACACACTCACACACACTCACACACACGCACACCCACAGAAACACGCGCGCTCACGCACGCACGCACACGCAAACACACACACACGCGCGCACACACGCAAACACACCCACACACACGCACATGCACGCACACAAACACCCACACGCACACATGCAAACGCACACACGCACACGAACACACGCACACACATGCACCTGCCCACACGTGCACACACCCACGCACACCCACACACGCACACACTCACACACCCTCACCCACATGCACCCACACGCACAGACGCGCACCCACCCACACACACTCACACACACACGCACACGCACAAACCCTCACACACAAGCACCCACACATACAGACATGGACACACGCACGCGCACACAAACACCTACGCACACGCACACTCACACACACACACACCCGCACACACACGCATACCCACACGCACACTTGCATGCACACACTCACACACACGCGCGCACAGTCGCACACACGCACACCCACATGCGCACACACACGCATACATACCTATCTTAAAAAATAGTAAATAATTTCCATAAAAATGTAAAATTTGGTCTCCAAACACATATTAATATGGATAATGAGATGAATGGTTTGGATTGATCGTTAGGATTTTGAAAACTTGAATATTGAGCCGTAGCACCGTAGCCTTCTATGCTATCCATAGTACCCAACCCTTACTCTCTCTATATATGTATATATATAAATATGTGTGTGTGTGTATGTGTCTATCTTCATTCTTATATCTTATATTATGCACGTAATTATCCTGATCCGCCAACGGATGAGATTGAAAGATAAATTTTCAAATTGAATATCAACCCTCCAATCACATAATATGTCTTCTTTTCAATAAATACATCTATTTTATACAAAACAGTCCAATTGAATGTGTTTGGAGCACTCTAGTAGTGTGTCTTTTTGGAAAGATTATAGGACATTTGAAACCCAAATATAACACTCCAATTAAAGGTGTTTGGAGCACTCTTGTAGTGTCTTTAGAAGGCAAGATAATAGGGCATTTACAACCCTAATAAAACACTTTAATTGAAAGTGTTTGAAGCACTCTAGTAGTGTTTCTATATGGCATGATAATTGGGCATTTGCAACCCTAATAAAACACTTCAATTGAAGGTGTTTTGGAGCACCCTCATAGTGTCAATATATGGCGAGATAATAAGGCATTTACAACCCTAATACAACACTCGGATTGAAGGTGTATGGAACAGTCTTGTAATGTCTTCAGATTGCAAAATAATAGGGCATTTACAACCCTAATAAAACACTCCTATTGAATATGTTTGGAGCACTCTAGTAGTGCCTCCAGAGGGAATGATAATAGGGCATTAACAACCCTAATACAACACTCCAATTAAAGTTGTTTGAAGCACAGTAGTAGTGCCTCCATATGGCAAGAAAATAGGGCATTTACAACTCTAATAAAACACACCAATTGTATGTGTTTGGAGCACTTTAGTAGTGTGCCTTCTTGGAAAGATAATAGGACAATTGAAACCCCAATATAGCAGTCCAATTAAAAGTGTTTGGAGCACCCTTGTAGTGTCTCTATAAGGCAAGATAATAGAGCATTTACAACCCTAATAAAACACCCCAATTGATATTGTTTGAAGCACTCTAGTAGTGAATCTATATGGCAAGATAATAGGGATTTACAACAACAATAAAACACTAGAATTGAAGGTGTATGTAGCACTCTAGTAGTGCCTCCAGATGACAAGAAAATAGGGCATTTACAACTCCAATAGAACACTCCAATTGAAAGTGTTTGGAGCACTCTAGTAGTTTGTCTTTTTGTAAAGATAATATGACATTTGAAACCCTAACACTCCAATTTAAGGTGTTTGGAGCACTCTAGTAGTGTCTCTATATGGCAAGATAATAGAGCTTTTACAACCCTAACACAACACTCCAATTGAAGGTGTTTGGAGCACTCTTGTAGTGTCTACAGAAGTCAAGATAACAGGGCATTTCCAACCCTAATAAAACACTCCAATTGAAAGTGGTTGAAGCACTCTAGTAGTGTCTCTATATGGCATGATGATAGGGCACTTAGAACCCTAATACAACACCCTAATTGAAGGTGTTTGAAGCACCCTAGTAGTGTCTCTCTATGGCAAGATATTAGGGCATTTACAACCCTAATACAACACTCAAATGAAGGTGTTTCGAGCACTCTAGTTGTCTCCCTAAATGGCAAGATAACAGGGCATTTGCAACCCTAATAAAACACTTCAATTGAAGGTGTTCTAGAGCATCCTCATAGTGTATGGAGCACTCTTGTACAAGATAATATGGCATTTACAACCATAATAAAACACTCGAATTGAAGGTGTATGGAGCACACTTGACGTGCCTCCAGGTTGCAAGAAAATAGGGCATTTACAACTCTAATAACAGTCCAATTGAATGTGTTTGGAGCACCTTTCACAACCCTAATACAACGCTCCAATTGAAGGTGTTTGGAGCACTCTTGTAGTGTCTCCATATGGAAAGAGAATAGAGCATTTACAAACTCTAATAAAACACACCAATTCAATGTGTTTGGAGCACCCATTAGTGTCTCTAAAGGGAAAGATAATACGGCATCTACAACCCTAATAAAACACACCAATTGAAGGTGTTTGGTGCATTCTAGTAGTGTTTCAATATGGCATGATAATTGGGCATTTACAACCCTAATACAACACTCCAATTGAAGGTGTTTGAAGCACTCTAGAATTGTCTCTATATGGCAAGATAACGCATTTGCAACCCTAATAAAACACTTCAATTGAAGGTGTTTTGGAGAACCCTTCTGGTGTCAATATATGGCGAGATAATAAGGCATTTACAACCCTAATACAACACTAGAATTGAAGGTGTATGAAACAGTCTCGTAATGTCTTCAAATTGCAAGATAATAGGACAGTTACAGCCCTAATAAAACACATCTATTGAATATGTTTGGAGCATTCTAGTAGTGCCTCCAGAGGGAATCATAATAGGGCATTTAAAACCCGAATAAAACACTCCAATTGAAGGTGTTTGGAGCACTAGTAGTGATTTTATATGGCAAGATAATAGGGTATTACAACCCTAGTACTACAATCCAATTGAATGTGTTTGGAGCACTCTAGTAGTGTCCCTATATGTCAAGATGGACATTCACAACCCTATGTGTTTGGAGCACTCTAGTAGTGTCTGCTGAAGGCAAGATATTAGGGCATTTACAACCCTAATAAAACACTCCAATCGAATGTGTTTGGAGTACTCTAGTAGTGTCTCCTGAAGGAAAGATATTAGGTCATTTACAACCCCAATAAAACACTCCAATTTAAGGTGTTTGGAGCACTCTAGTAGTGTGTTGATATGGCAAGATAATCGGGCATTTACAACCCTAATACTAAAATCCAATTGATGTTGTTTGGAGCACTCTAGTAGTGTCTACATACGGCAAGATAGAAGGGTATTTACAACCCTAATACAACACCCAAATGAAGGTATTTGGAGCACTCTAGTTGTGTCCCTAAATAGCAAGATAATTCGTCATTTGCAACCCTAATAAAACACTCCAATTGAAGGTGTTTTGGAGCACCCTCATAGTGTCTCTATATGCCAAGATAATAGGGCATTTAAAACCATAATAAAATACTCGAATTGAAGGTGTATGTAGTACTCTAGTAGTGCCTCCAGATGGCAAGAAAATAGAGAATTTATAGCTCGAATAGAACACTCCAATTGAATGTGTTTGGAGCACTCTAGTAGTGTCTCTATATGGCAAGATAATAGGGCTTTTACAACCCTAATACAACACTCCAATTGAAGGTGTTTGGAAAACTCTTGTAGTGCCTCCAGAAGGCATTTCCAACTCTAATAAAACACTCCAATTGAAAGTGTTTGAAGCACTCTAGTAGTGTCTGTACATGCCATGATTATAGGGCACTTAGAACCCTAATACAACACTTTAATTGAAGGTGTTTAAGCACTCTAGTAGTGTCTCTCTATGGAAAGATTATAGGGCATTTACAACCCTAATAAAAGACTCTAATTGAATGTATTTGGAGCAATTTGTTAGTGTTTCCTGAAGGCAAGATATTAGGGCATTTACAACCCTAATAAAACACTCCAATTTAAGGTGTTTCGATCGCTCTTGTAGCATGTTTATATGGCAAGATAATAGGACATTTATGACCCTAATACTAAAATCCAATTGAAGGTGTTTGGAGCACTATAGTAGTGTCTCCATACGGCAAGATAGAAGGGCATTTACAACCCTAATATAACACTCAAATGAAGGTGTTTGGTGCACTCTAGTTTTTTCCCTAAATGGCATGATAACAGGGCATTTGGAACCCTAATAAAACACTCCAATTGAAGGTGTCCCTCATAGTATCTCTATATGCCAAGATAATATGGCATTTACAACAATAATAAAACACTCGAATTGAAGGTGTATGGAGCACTCTAGTAGTGCCTCCAGCTAGCAAGATCATAGGGCATTTACAACTCCAATAAAACACTCCAATTGAATGTGTTTGGAGCACTCTAGTAGTGTGTGTCTTTTTCGAAAGATAGTAGGACCTTTGAAACCCTAATATAACATTCCAATTAAATGCGTTTGGACCACATGCGCACGCACACGCACAGACACATACACGCACGCATGCACGTGCAGACACGCCCACGCACACAAGTACCCACACACGCACACTCCCACAAACACACATGCATACAAACCCACACACACGAACACACACATGCACGCACAAACAGACGAACACACATACACACCCACCCCCGCACACACACACGCACAAGCACACATGCACACATGCACAGACGCACACACGCACACACCCACAAACACGCACACAAACACGCACATACCCACAAACACGCACACACGCGCCCAAACACACACACATCCAAACCCACGCACACACACCCACACACACGCGCGTATGCACACGCACACACACTCACACACGCGCACACGCCACACACACCCACACACACATGCAAACACGCACGCACCCACACACATGCACTCACACGTACACACGAACACACGCACAGCGCCACACAGACTCACACACGGACAAACACACACACATACGTGCACACGCACAAACACACACACATACGCGCACACACACGCCCAAACACACACACATCCAAAACCAGGCACACACACCCACAAACACGCACACACCCACAAACATGCCCAAACACACACACATCCAAACCAACGCACACACACACCCACACACATATGCCCACACGCACACACATGCACACACGCACACAAACACGCGCGCGTACACAAACACACACGGACACCCACACCGACACATGCACACACGCACACACACGCACACACATGCACACGCACATGCACACAAACACGCGCGCGTACACAAACAAACACGGACACCCACACCGACACATGCACACACGCACACACACACACACGCACACGCACACACACGCACACACATACCCGGACACACGCACCCGCCAACATGCACACGCACCCACACACATACTCACACACACATGCACACCCACACGCACACGCACACACACGCATAGACACACAGACACTCACACATGCACACACATGCAACAAACGCACACACACACACACACACACACACGCACACCCGCACAAACACACGCACACCCACCCGGACACCTACCCGCACGCACCCACAGACGCACGCACGCGTACACTCACACACCCACGCACCCACAGGCACACACATGCACACGCGCACACACACATGCACACAAATGCACACACACGCACACACACCCACACGCACGCACACACGCATCCTCCCACACGTGCGCACACACATGCACACACGCGCACCCACACACCCACACAGAGTCACACACGCACCCACATGCACACCCACACGCACACACCCTCACCCACACGCACACACACCCACGTGCACACACGCACCCACACTCACACACAAACACACGCACACACACCCACGCGCACACAAACTCACACACAACCGCACGCACACACGCACACACACGAACAAACGCACACCCACACGCACACATGCACACACCCACACATCCACAGGCGCACACAAACGCACACCACACACACACGAACACACGCGCACCCACACACACAGAGGCACACACGCACCTACATGCACACCGACACGCACACACCCTCACCCACACGCACACACACCCACGTGCACACACGCACCCACACTCACACACAAACACACGCACACACACCCACGCGCACACAAACTCACACACAACCGCACGCACACACGCACACACACGAACAAACGCACACCCACACGCACAGATGCACACACACACACACACAGGCGCACACAAACGCACACCACACACCCACGCACACACGCGCACCCACACACACAGAGGCACACACGCACCCACATGCACACCCACACGCACACACCCTCACCCACACGCACACACACCCACGTGCACACACGTTTAGTACACACGTTTAGCGTGAGGCAATGCGACCCGTTAGTACATACAATGAATATAATCTTTATATCCTTTTGCATTTCTCAACAAATCTAATCTGTTTCAGTATTTTAAGTGGTTATTTTATTCTGAGTAATAATGAACTTATGATTCTTAATTCATGGGCTCAGGAATTCCTATATAATTTAAGTGACACAACAAAAGCTTTCTCAATTATTTTAGTTACTGATTTAGGAATTGGATTTCATTCAACTCATAATTGGGAACTCCTAATTGGTTCGGTCTACAACGATTTTGGGTTAGCATATAAGGATCAGATTATATCTGGTCTTGTTTCTATTTTTCCAGTTATTTTAGATGCAATTGTTAAATATTGGATCTTCAATTATTTAAATCGTGTATCTCCTTCGCTTGTAGTAATTTATCATTCAATGAATGAATAAAAAATGAATTTGATCTTCTTATATCAATTCAATCAGGATTCTTTTTTTTCTAAAACGAATGAATCATTTTTTAGTGATTTTTTTCTATTTTTACCTAAACCGTAAACCCTAAACCGTAAACCCTAAACCCTAAACCCTAAATCCTCACCCCTAACCCACTCCAATTGAATGTGTTTGGAGTACTCTAGTAGTGTCTCCTAAAGGAAAGATATTAGGTCATTTACAACCTTAATAAAACACTCCAATTTAAGGTGTTTGGAGCACTCTAGTAATGTGTTGATATGTTAAGATAATAGGGCATTTACAACCCTAATACTAAAATCCAATTGAAGTTGTTTGGAGCCCTCTAGTAATGTCTACATACGGCAAGATAGAAGGGCATTTACAACCCTAATAGAACACCCAAATGAAGGTATTTGGAGCACTCTAGTCGTGTCCCGAAATAGCAAGATAATTCGTCATTTGCAACCCTAATAAAACATTCCAATTGAAGGTGTTTTGGAGCACCCTCATACTGTCTGTATGCCGAGATAATAGGGCATTTAAAACTGTAATAAAATACTCCAATTGAAGGTGTATGTAGTACTCTAGTAGTGCCTCCAGATGGCAAGAAAATAGAGAATTTACAGCTCCAATAGAACACTCCAATTGAATGTGTTTGGAGCACTCTAGTACTGTCTCTATATGGCAAGATAATAGGGCTTTTACAACCCTAATACAATACTCCAATTGAAGGTGTTTGGAAAACTCTTGTAGTGTCTCCAGAAGTCAAGATAATAGGGCATTTCCGACCCTAATAAAAGACTCCAATTGAAAGTGTTTGAAGCACTCTAGTAGTGTCTCTACATGCCATGATAATAGGGCACTTAGAACCCTAATACAACACTTTAATTGATGGTGGTTAAAGAACTCTAGTAGTGTCTCTCTATGGCAAGATTATAGGGCATTTACAACCCTAATAAAAGACTCTATTTGAATGTGTTTGGAGCAATTTGTTAGTGTCTCCTGAAGGCAAGATATTAGGGCATTTACAACCCTAATAAAACACTCCAATTTAAGGTGTTTCAATCCCTCTTGTAGTGTGTTTATATGGCAAGATAATAGGACATTTACCACCCTAATACCAAAACCCAATTGAAGGTATTTCGAGCACTATAGTAGTGTCTCCATACGGCAAGATAGAAGGGCATTTATAACCCTAATACAACACTCAAATGAAGGTATTTGGAGCACTCTAGTTGTGTCCCTAAATAGCAAGATAATTCGTCATTTGCAACCCTAATAAAACACTCCAATTGAAGGTGTTTTGGAGCACCCTCATAGTGTCTCTATATGCCAAGATAATAGGGCATTTAAAACCATAATAAAATACTCGAATTGAAGGTGTATGGAGCACTCTAGTAGTGCCTCCAGATAGCAAGATCATAGGGCATTTACAACTCCAATGAAACACTCCAATTGAATGTGTTTGGAGCACTCTAGTAGTGTGTGTCTTTTTCGAAAGATAGTAGGACATTTGAAACCCTAATATAACACTCCAATTAAATGTGTTTGGACCACGTGCGTCCGGGCACGCACAGACACACACACACGCACGCACGTGCACACACACCCGCTCACACACGCACCCACACATGCACCCACACATGCACACTCCCGCAAACACACACGCATACAAACCCACACACATGAACACGCACACGCACGCACAAACAGATGCACACAAGTACACACCCACCCCCGCACACACACACGCACGTGCACACACACGCACAAGCACACATGCACACACGCACCGACACACGCACAGACCTGCACAAACACACACACGCACACACCCACAAACACGCACACAAACACGCACACACCCACAAACACGCACACACCCACAAACAGCACATACACGTCCAAACACACACACATCCAAACCCACGCACACACACGCCCAAACACACACACATCCAAACCCACGCACACACACGCACACACACTCACACACGCGCACACGCACACACAAACACACACACCCACGCACACATGCACACACGCACGCACCAACTCACCCACACACATGCACTCACACGCACACACGAACACATGCACACCCATGCACACACACACATACACGCACACGCACAAACACTCACACATACGCGCACACCCATGCACAAACACACACACATCCAAACCCATGCAGACACACCCACAAACACGCACAAACACGCCCAAAAACACACATCCAAACCAACGCGCACACACCCACACACCGGCGCGCACGCACACACGCACACATAGTCACACACGTACACATGCACACACGCACACACGCACACATAGTCACACACGTACACATGCACACACGCGCGCACACACACCCACGCACACATGCACACACGAACGCACCCACACACATTCACTCACACGCACACACGAACATACGCACACCCACACACACATAGGCCCACACGCACACACATGCACACACGCACACAAACACGCGCACGTACACAAACACACACGCACACACATGCTCACGGACACCCACACCGACAAACGCACACACGTGCACACACACACACACACTCGGACACACTCGGACACATGCACCCGCCAACACGCACACACACACACACATACTCACACACACATGCACAGACACACGCACAGATGCACAGACACACGCACAGATGCACAAACACTCACACATGCACACATATGCAACACACGCGCACACACACACACACACTCGCACACACACACACGCACACACACACAAACACACGCACACCCACACGGACACCCACCCACATGCACCCACACACGCACACAAGCACACACGCGCACACGCATACACTCGCACACCCACGCACCCACAGGCACACACACGCACACGCGCACACACACATGCACACAAACACACACACACGAACACACACCCACACGCATGCACACACGCACCCGCCCACACGTGCGCACACACACGCCCACACGCGCACCCACCCACACATACACAGAGTCACACACGCACCCGCATGCACACCCACACACACAGACCCTCACCCACACGCACACACACCCACGCGCACACACGCACCCACACACACTGACACCCACACTCACACACAAACACACGCACACACACCCACACCCACACACACACACGCACCCACACACACGAACACCCACACTCACACACAAACACAAGCACACACACGAACAAACGCACACCCACAATCACACACAAACACACGCACACACACGAACAAACGCACACCCACACGCACACATGCACACACACACACACACACAGGCGCACACGCACGCACACACACTGGCACACACGCACACCACACACACATGCACGCACACACACGCGCGCACACGGACACACACCCACGTGCGCACACACACGAACACACACGGACGTAAGCCCTTTATGTGCATATGGCAAGATAGAAGGGCATTTGGAACCTTAATAAAACACTCAAATGAAGGTGTTTGGTGCACTCTAGTTGTGTCCCTAAATGGCATGATAACAGGGCATTTGGAACCCTAATAAAACACTCCAATTGAAGGTGTCCCCCGTAGTATCTCTATATGCCAAGATAATATGGCATTTACAACACTAATAAAACAGTAGAATTGAAGGTGTATGAAGCACTCTAGTAGTGCCTCCAGATAGCAAGATAATAGGGCATTTACAACTCCAATAAAACACTCCAATTGAATGTATTTGGAGCACTCTAGTAGTGTGTGTCTTTTTGGAAAGATAATAGGAAATTTGAAACCCTAATATAACACTCTAATTAAAGGTGTTTTTAGCACACATGTAGTTGAATCATTAGGGTTTAGGGTTTAGGGTTTAGGGTTTAGGGTTTAGGGTTTAGGGTTTTAGGTTTTAGGTTTTAGGTTTTAGGGTTTAGGTTTTAGGTTTTAGGGTTTAGGGTTTAGGTTTTAGGGTTTAGGGTTTAGGGTTTAGGGTTTAGGGTTTAGGGTTTAGGGTTTAGGGTTTAGGGTTTAGGGTTTAGGGTTTAGGGTTTAGGGTTTAGGGTTTAGGGTTTAGGGTTTAGGGTTTAGGGTTTAGGGTTTAGGGTTTAGGGTTTAGGGTTTAGGGTTTAGGGTTTAGGGTTTAGGGTTTAGGGTTTAGGGTTTAGGGTTTAGGGTTTAGGGTTTAGGGTTTAGGGTTTAGGGTTTAGGGTTTAGGGTTTAGGGTTTAGGGTTTAGGGTTTAGGGTTTAGGGTTTAGGGTTTAGGGTTTAGGGTTTAGGGTTTAGGGTTTAGGGTTTAGGGTTTAGGGTTTAGGGTTTAGGGTTTAGGGTTTAGGGTTTAGGGTTTAGGGTTTAGGGTTTAGGGTTTAGGGTTTAGGGTTTAGGGTTTAGGGTTTAGGGTTTAGGGTTTAGGGTTTAGGGTTTAGGGTTTAGGGTTTAGGGTTTAGGGTTTAGGGTTTAGGGTTTAGGGTTTAGGGTTTAGGGTTTAGGGTTTAGGGTTTAGGGTTTAGGGTTTAGGGTTTAGGGTTTAGGGTTTAGGGTTTAGGGTTTAGGGTTTAGGGTTTAGGGTTTAGGGTTTAGGGTTTAGGGTTTAGGGTTTAGGGTTTAGGGTTTAGGGTTTAGGGTTTAGGGTTTAGGGTTTAGGGTTTAGGGTTTAGGGTTTAGGGTTTAGGGTTTAGGGTTTAGGGTTTAGGGTTTAGGGTTTAGGGTTTAGGGTTTAGGGTTTAGGGTTTAGGGTTTAGGGTTTAGGGTTTAGGGTTTCTGGTTTAGGGTTTAGGGGTTAGGGTTTAGGGTTTAGGGTTTAGGGTTTAGGGTTTAGGGTTTAGGGTTTAGGGTTTACGATTTAGGGTTCAGCGATTAGGGTGTAGGGTTTAGTGTTTAGGGTTGTGGATTTAGGGTTTAGGGTTAGGGTTTAGGGTTTAGGGTTTAG
>JARJHM010000860.1:0-124285 GCA_033356055.1 Carex pumila
CCACGTCTCCGGGGCTTCGCAACCTTGAGTGGTGCGCCTTTCTATTACCCAATACGAAAGGATTACAACTTGTGAACCGTTGAGCCCTTACACACCAAGCGGGAAGTCAAACGGCCAACTCAAAGAGATGAGAACAAGGTCTCAATTGTCTAGAACACAAGAGAAACACTCAATAGATTACTCTAACCTAATCTAGATCAAGATTAGTGAAGTAGGTTTGAGGTTGCTTGAGGGATTTTGAAGTTTTAAGCTCTCACAACAATGGAGTAGGCTAAGCTCTTAGAAAATCGCTTTTAAAATGATTAGGGTCGGCTGAGATAGATCTAAAAGTGATCCCTTCAGTCTATTTATAGTGGCAGCTCAAAAATGAGCTGTTTGACATAAAACGTTACCAACGTTTTATTCAAATGCGATTTTAGGGTTTTAAATCTCTGACAGCTTAGTAAAACGTTACCAACGTTTTATGAAACGTCACAACGTTTTAACCTATAAAAACTTGATCAAAATAGAAGTTATTTGAAGTTTAAATCTCCTTGAAACGTTATAACGATTTATAAACGTTACAACGATTTATAAGCGTTGCAACGTTGTATAAACGTTATAACGTTTGTAAAACGTTACAACGTTTGTAAAACGTTACAACGTTTGTATAACGTTATAACGCTGTAAAAATGTTTCTCTTTTGATCAGTTTATTGTTTCAGACCAATGTAAAACGTTACAACGTTTTGAAAACGTTCACAACGCTTTATCCCATTTTAATCAACCTCTCACATACTTTACCAAGTTTCTGATTTTACAATTTATATTCTTGATAAAGGTCTTCGTGATTTCTTCAGTCCAAGCATGTTATACTGCAGTTCTTATTCTTCTTGGACCTACATAATCTCAAAATAGAAGAAATCGTAAAATTCAATAATTATATGTTTTTGCAAATTAGTCAAATAGACGTAAAAGATTATTGTACGAACAACATATTTGACATTGCTTATGACAAGGATACATCCATAGATGTTGTTTTTCATAATAGTAGATTAAATATTCAATTAGCTAGACAATTAACAAGTACTTACCTTACGGAATGGGTAGCCATGGTTAATCTATTAACTTATGTTAGGTTAAGCCATTTGGTAGATCAATTAGTATGGAGATGGACTCCACATGGTAAATTCACCGTAAATTCCTTTTACAATCTTTAGAATCTGGTGAAGTTAAAGATATAACCTACAATAGTATTTGGAATGCTAGAATACCTTTAAAAATTAAATTTTTTTATGACTAGTTAGAAAGAAGTGGGTTTCAACCAAAGATGGGTTGAGTAAACGGGGATGGACAAGTAATACTCAGTGTGTTTATTGTTCACACAAGGAAACAATTGATCATTTATTTGTGAATTGTCATTTTGCTAGATCAATTTGGAATTGGATTGCTCAATATAACAATTTCTATTTTGTGTATAATAATATAGAAGCTTTGTGGGAGATGAATTATTGTATTCCTTTGAAAGATCCAAATATCATTGAAATTATTAGGGGTTTAGTTTTATGGAGTTTATGGTTGGATAGAGACAAAATTATTTTTCAAGGAGGACAGGTACAAGTGGTACATGTTTTAGGGTCTAAAATCTTAACGATAGCTAGATTTGGGCTTTAAATTAAAAAATATATATATTTTTTTTTTTGTAAATTGAATCTAATTTTCCCTTGTGATTTGAAGGAATTAATAGGGTCTATGGTGGCCATTTCCATGGGGGCTCCACAGGGTTCAACCCTTATGCTTGGAATAGAGAGCAGGTCCAATGGTGATGAGACCTCTTTTAGTGATGATTCTGATGGGTGCTGTGATGCGTGCAAAGGGTTTGCACAAAGTTTCAGTACAAGTAGATGTACTTTTTAACCCTAGATACACTTTCGGTTTAGATTGCAAGTATACAATCCTATCGTGTAGTATATTGTCGGGTATCGATCCACAGGGAGTACGTTTAATTACTATGCTAAAACTTAAGTAATAAATTTCAGAAAATAAAGTAAAGTACAATAAAAGTAAATTGGGGGGGTGGTTGTTCTAGCAATTCTTAAATTTGGGTTCAATACCCGAATAGAGAGTTTAAAAGAATAAAAGTAAATAAAAGTAAAAGAAATGAATTGATTTGCTTTCAAGATTTAGAGATCTAGGGGTCTTTGGTCTACAATCCCTTGCTAATTCTATTAATTCAGTATTTGTTTGAATTCATGTATGTTTTGACGAAGTTTCTAACCTAATATGTTACTAAGGGTTACTTTCGTAAATTAATAACGTGCCTAGGTAATTCGGACTTCACGGTTAGGTTCTTCACCCTAGCTACCTAAACCATAAGCTCTTGTTAGTCTCTCTTCTCCTCAAATATTGATACTTCACGATTAAGTCCTTCATACCAATACCCGATTTGATTTGAGATGTCCTAATTAGGGTTTTCCTTCACAGTTAGGTCCTTCACCAAATTCCTAACCTTAATTTCTGTAGTTCCGGCTTAGATTAAATTAGTTATAATCTTAATCTAAACCTAGGGTATTTGCATTCATAATTTGGTACTATCCTATTGATCACAGTCAATTTTGGTTCTTTCGAATTCAAAATGGGATACTACAATTCAAGTACTAACCATGTAATTAACACAAATTATTAAATCACAAAAATTAACATCAAATCCCATAAAACAATCATAATAAAAATAAATAACCGAATAAAATAGAATTAAACAAGTTCATGCATTGACCTAAACCCCTAGAGAGAGATCCATTACAAAAATTGGCAAAGTAAGAAGAAATAAAATAAAAGAAGTAATTACATCCTTTAATAGATCAAAAACCTCTATCTTACCGACTTCTTGCTCAGGAAACCCTTCTTCTTCTTGCTTGAAAGTTTTCCTTTCTTTAGAATTTATCGCTAAGTGTGTGTGTAGAGAGAGAATGAGATTGGATTGATCGATCAGAAGAATGGAGAATCCATGCCCTTTTTTATAGCTAAGGACCATGCCCAATTAAGAGCCCAGGTAGTGGAGTTAGTGGGTGCTATATTCGGACTGTTTCCCAAGAAGCCTTGTCCACATTTAACTGTCAAAACGCGTCCATGAAGCGCCAAAAATAGAAAACGTGTTGAAACTGTGTAAATTTGGCTTCCCTGCGGGTCCAGTGAAGACGGATGATCCGCATTGCGTATGGTCTCACCCGCACTGGGGTTTTAGTTTCCTTATTTAACTTCTGCGAATTAGTTGAGTGCGGATGGTAGTGCGGATGGATGACCCGCACTGCGGGTGGATTCTGCTTTTCTGAAGTTTTCTGAAATCGGCTAAGTATCGACTGCGGCTGGGCTCATCAGCACTGCGGGTGGAACTTCATTCGCACTAGGCTCAGACTTTTCCTGTGCAGCGCTTGAATGTTGGAAATGCGGCTAAGTACTCAGTGCGGCTGCACTGATCCGCACTGCGGGTGGGTTGATCCGCACTGCGGGTGGGTTGATCCGCACTGGAGAGTATTTTCGCCATTTTTCATTATTTCCTGCAATGAAAAGCCAAACAACCGCACTAACTTGATTCTAGGTGTATTTAAATCACTTTATATTAAAAATACAAGATATTTGAGGTTGTTTTATGATAAAATCTAGATCAAATATGTATATAATTTATGCTTATAATGTTGCAGCTCCTGACAATCTGTGGCAATTTCTTAAAATTCTAGGGTCTTTTATGCTTATTTTCTAGAGTTGTCACATAACTAGAAAGAAACTATATTTTGTTTTACATATGTAATGTTCTGTTTTTGATTTTTGGTTAGATTCATTAGTTTTTGTGATTGTTATTTGAGTTTATAGTGGTATTGATCAATACTAGTAGGTGAATTCTTTTTATCTAGTACTAGTTTGTTGGTATCGATAAACACTATATAGGGCTTTCATTTTAATGGAAATCGGTGGATATTTCCACTTCTTACAAAAAATTTTTTTTCCTTATGTTGTTTAGAAGTTTAATTAGGGGGAAATCAGAGACCAACTGAATTTTCATTGGAGACAAAATTATTTTCAATGATTTTTTTTGTCATCACATTAGACTAAAACACTAAGGTAGGCAAACTACCATCAGGAAGTCAAACTTATTCTTATAGAAATATAAGCAAATTAAATGTTACCTATATCATTATACTACATGATATATTATTTAGGAAAATTATGGTTTCTTTTTACCATTTTGCACTTGGTTTGTAATTTTTGTGCTATAAGCTTTTAGTTTCCTGCAATTGTACTGAACTCCCATTGCTTAAAACTTTGAGATCATCAAATCAATTTTAAATTCTCAAATATTATCAAACTCAAGTTTTGAGACACTACTAGAGTGCTGCAAAGATATTCAATCAAGGTTTGAGACACTACTAGAGTGCTATAAAGACATTCAATTGGAGTGTTGTATTAAGGTTGCAACTACCCTATTCCCTTGTCATCTAGAGACAATACTAGAGTGTTGTAAAGAACTTCAATTGAAGTGTTGTATTACAATTACAACTACCCTATTCCTTTTCCATCTTGAGACACTAATAGAGTGCTGCAAAGACCTTCAATTGGAGTGTTATATATGATACTACTAGAGTGCTTCAAACACCTTCAATTGGAGTGTTGTATTAGGGTTGTAAATGCCTTATTATATTGCTATCTGAAGACACTACTCGAGTGCTCCAAACACCTTCAATTGGAGTGTTGTATTAGGGTTGTAAATTCCCCATCTGGAGACACTACTAGAGTGCTCCAAACACCTTCAATTGGAGTGTTGTATTACAGTTGCAAATGCCCTATTATCTTGCTATATATAGTCACTACTAGAGGAATCCAAACACCTTCAATTGAAGTGTTGTATCAGGGTTGTAAATGCCCTATTATCTTGCCATATAGAGACATTACTAGAGTGCTCTAAATACCTTTAATTGGAGTGTTGTATTAGGATTGTAAATACCATATTATCTTGCCATATAGAGACACTACTAGAGTGCTCCAAACACCTTTAATTATTGTATTGTATTAGGGTTGTAAATGTCCTATTATCTTGCCATCTAGAGATACTACTCGAGTGCTCCAAATACCTTCAATTGGAGTATTGTATTAGGGTTGTAAATGCCCTATTATCTTGCCATCTAGAGACATTACTAGAGTGCTCCAAACACCTTCAATTTGAGTGTTGTATTAGAGTTGTAAATGCCATATTATCTTGCTATATGAAGACACTACCAGAGTGCTTTAAACACCTTCAATTGGAGTATTATATATTATGGTTGCAAATGCCCTATTATCTTGTTATTTATAGTCACTACTATATAATAGGGCTCCAAACTCTCCAATTGAATGTGTTTGGAGCACTCTAGTAGTGTCCCCAGATGACAAGATATTAGGGCATTTACAACTCTAATACAACACTCCAATTGAAGGTGTTTATGTTAGATATGTGTTCTAAAAGTTATCTTATGTTAATCACTTTTACATGTTATGTTTATGAATTGGATGCTACATGCATTTTGTTGCATGAAATTTATGTTTATCTATAGAAGTATTCAAGAAGATGCTCTTGGTCTTGAACCATATAACTTTATATGATGACAAACATGAATCTTTAAAATGTTCACAAAATTGGTTATTAGCATGGAACACTAATGTACCATTATAAGTTTGTCATGTTGATTAAAATATATCATAGTTCTATAAATGTTGATAAAGGCTTATCATTTAATAACATGAGTATATAAAAAGGTTTCATAAATTGAACAGACATAATGAATGAAAATAGTATATGGGTTATGTTAGTGTCATTAATATTTTCATTGTGTCTTGGAATTCTAAGATATGAGATATATTTCTTTTTCACATGAGAAGTATAATGTAATTAGTATTAAAAACTACTTATCATAAGTAGAGATAAAAATATTAGTTTCTTATATATAACTTGTGCGGGAGAAATTTATATGTCAATAGTATCATTGCTCCTCATTTATAATGAGTGATGATATTTTATGGGCCCCTTGGTAAAGTAGAATTATAATGCATGCAATATAACTGAAGTGCAGTTATATATTTCTAATTTACTTAAGAGACCAAGAAATGAATATAATACAAAGATAACACAGTCCGACTTTGTATATTAATTATTCATAATATCATGTGGCAAGGAATGGATACAAGTAATGTTATTTGTAACATTACTTTAAAGGATCATGTATTGTAAAAGTGATACTTTACATCTATGTTATTTGTAACATTTTAAAGGATCGTGTATTGTAAAAGTGATACTTTATATCTATGTTATTTGGGTAACTATAATGTATAGCTAGAATATTGCTTATAGTTTATAGGTCACACCAACTGAACAAGAAACAAGAATGATATTTTATTTATATGATGTATATTGTTTCATATGATATGAAATAATATACATGTGATAAATAAATATCATGACTGCTTAGAACGAAAATAAATTTATGAGAACTGTGCATATATATTATTTGGTATAATAATATGGTGCATATTATATAGTATGATATACATGACACATAATTATAATAATGTGCAAAACATTGTTATAATATAAGTTCATTAAAACTCAAAATTAATATGAGTTGAGGCTGGTACTGTAGCACGCACTGTAGCAGCAGCTAGGGTTGGCTCTTTTAATAAGAAGGTTACACAATGAAAACCCTAGTATATTTGTATATAAGGAGAGGTAGAGAAGGTATTGATTAAGAAAGCAAGTAAGAAATTTTTTGAAAATTTATTTCCTTCTCTTCCTCTCCCTCCTAGCCGCTATCCCTCTTCCTCTCATATTATTGATTTCTCTAATGAAGAATTAGTAGAAGAACAAGAAGGGTTATTAACTAGGTTCCAAGCTTAGATTAGATTAAGATCTCTAGTAAGGTCTTTCTAATCATTGTTTAGTTCAAGGTGAACACTAAGAGGCCGTTTCGACAAACGGAGGTTTCCAAGAAGAGAATTTGATTTCTCTCTATTTACCAAATTGACATTTGGTAGAGGTATATCCAAATCATCTTTAGTAGATAGATTTGTAATGAATGAATGAATAGATAATTATTTGTGCATATGAATTGTTTGAATAAAATTAACTTAATAAAGTAGATCCGTAGATGCTTGTAAAAAGGTTACTATTTTTGAATTTATTGTCCTGTTGCATCATGAAATCCTTCAATTTGGAGCACTCAAGCAGTGTCTTCAGATGGTAAGATAATATGACATTTACAACCCTAATACAACACTCCAATGGAAGGTGTTTGGAGCACTCGAGTAGTGTCTCTAGATTGAAAGATAATAGAGCATTTATTGTTGGCCTATTCATGGTCTTTTGTTATTTTATTTTATATTTTATATTTAGTGGAAGAGAGAAATAGAAAAGAGAAGAACTCTTATGCATAATTTTTTTTTCTATTAAGTTGAGATACTACAAATGACATACTTGCTATTTATAGGCCATATGGTGACCTTTTACAAACTCAAGAACATAAATATAATTAAACACAACATAAATACCAAGTGCAGGAATTGCACTCCCCAACATGACCCTTGAAAACATAAACAATTAATCCATCTAGAAATTCCAAATACATTCATCTAACCATTTGACTAATTGACCCATTTAATATTTTTTTCTTTCACCAAAAATATTAATTTCAACATTTACAACTCTAATACAACACTCCAATTGAAGATGGTTGAAGCACTCTAGTAGTGTCTCTAGATGACACAATAATAAGGCAATTACAACCCTAATACAACACTTCAATTGAAGGTATTTGAAGCATCATAGTAGAGTTTATATATAACAAGATAATAGGGCATTTACAACCCTAATACAGCACTCCAATTGAAAGTGTTTGGAAAACTCTAGTAGTGTCTCAGGATAGCAAGATAATAGGGCATTTACAACCCTAATACAACACTCTAATTAAAAGTGTTTGAATCACTCTAGTTGTGTCTCTATATGGCAAGATAATAGGGTGTTTACAACCCTAATACAACACTCCAATTAAAGGTATTTGGAGCACTCTAGTAGTGACTATATATACCAAGATAATAGGGCATTTGCAACCATAAAACAACACTCCAATTAAAGGTGTTTGGAGCACCCTAGTAGTGTCTCCGGATAACAAGATAATAGGGTATTTACAACCCAAATAAAACATTCTAATTGAAGGTTTTGGAGCACTATAGTATTGTCTTTAGCTTACAAGATAATAGGGCATTTACAACCCAAATAAGACAGTCCAATTGAAGGTGTTTGGAGCACTCTAGTATTGTCTCCATATGACAAGATAATAGGGCATTTACAACCCAAATAAAGCACTTCAATTGAAGGTGTTTGGAGCACTCTGGTCATGTCTCCAAATGGCAAGATTATATTACCACCCTATTACAACACTCCAATTGAAGGTGTTTGGAGCACTCTAGTATTGACTCCACATAACAAGATAATAGGGCGTTTACAACCCTAATATAACACTTCAATTGGAGGTGTTTGGAGCACTTGAGTAGTGTCTCCATATTGAAAGATAATAGGGCATTTACAACCGTAATACAATACTCCAATTGAATGTGTTTGGAGTACTTGAGTAGTGTCTCTAGATGGCAAGATGCACATTTACAACCCTAAAACAATAATCTAATTGAAGGTGTTTGGAGCACTCTAGTTGTGACTCCAGATAGCAAGATAATAGGGCGTTTACAACCTTAATACAACACTCTAATTGAAAGTGTTTGGAGCACTCTAGTTGTGTCTCCAGATAGCAAGATAATAGAGCCTTTACAACCCTAATACAACACTCAAATTAAATGTGTTTGGAGCACTCTAGTAGTGACCATATATAGCAAGATAATAGGGCATTTGCAACCATAATACAACATTCCAATTGATAGTGTTTGGCGCGCTCTAGTCTTGTCCACAGACGAAAAGATAATAAGGCATTTACAATCCAAATAAAACACTCCAATTGAAGGTGGTCAGAGCACTCTAGTAAGGTCTCCAGCATGCAAGATAATAGGGAATTTACAACCGTAATACAACACTCAAATTAAAGGTGTCTAGAGCACTCCAGTCGTGTCTCCATATGACATATTATAGGGCATTTACAACCCTAATACAATGATCCAATTAAATGTGTTTGGAGCACTCCAGAAGTGTCTCCATGCGACAAGATAATAGGGCATTTACAACCCAAATAAAACACTTCAATTTAACATGTTTGGAGCATTCTAGTCATGTGTCTATATGGCAAGATAAAAGAACGTTTACAACCCTAATACAACACTTCAATTGAAGGTGATTGAAGCAGTCTAGTAGTGTCTCGATATTGCAAGATAATATGACATTTACGACCACTCCATTTGAAGGTGTTTGAAGCACTTTAATAGTGTCTCTATATTGCAAGATAATATGGTATTTACAACCTTAATACAATACTCCAATTGAAGGTATTTGGAACACTCCAGTATTGACTCCATATAACAAGATAATAGGTTGTTTACAACCTTAATACAATGCTTCAATTGAAAGTGTTTAGAGCACTCGAGTAGTGTCTATAGATGGCAAGATAATAGGAAAATTACAACCCTAATACAACACTCCAATCGATGGTGTTTGGTGCACTCTAGTAGTGTCTCCAGACGGCCAGATAATAGTGCATTTACAATCTCAATACAACACTCCAATTGAAGGTGTTTGGTGCACTCTAGTCATGTCTCTAGCTTGCAAGATAATTAGGCATTTACAACCATAATACAACACTCAAATAGAAGGTGTTTGGAGCACTCAGCACTCTAGTCGTGTGTGTATATGGTGAGATAAAAGGACATTTACAACCCTAGTACAACACTCCAATTGAAGGTGTTCGAAGCACTCCAGTAGTGTCTCAATATTGCAAGATAATATGGGCGTTTAAAACCCTAATACAACACTCCAATTGAATGTGTTTTGAGGACTCCAGTAGTATCTCCTGATGACAAGATAATAGGGCATTTACAACCTGAATAAACACTCCAATTGAAGGTGTCTGAAGCACTCTAGTTGTGTCTCTATATGGAAAAATAATAAGACATTTATAACCCTAATACAACACTCCATTTGAAGGTGTTTGAAGCACTTTAATAGTGTCTCTATATTGCAAGATAATATGACATTTACAACCTTAATACAATACTCCAATTGAAGGTGTTTGGAGCACTCTAGTATTGACTCCATATAACAAGATAATAGGTTGTTTACAACCTTAATACAATGCTTCAATTGAAAGTGTTTAGAGCACTCTAGTAAGGTGTCAATTTGGCAAGATAATAGTGCATTTACAACCCTAAAATAACACTCCAATTGAAGGTGTTTGAAGCACTCTAGTTGTGTCTCTACATGAAAATATAATAAGGCATTGAAGGTGTTTGGAGCCTTCTTGTTGTGTCTTCCTTTGGCAAGATAATAAAGCACTTACAACCTTGATATAACACTCCACTTGAAGGTGTTTGGAGCACTCTAGTTGTGTCTCCAAATGGCAAGATTATAGGGCATTTACCACCCTATTACAATACTCCAATTGGAGGTGCTTGGAGCACCCGAGTAGTGTCTTCAGATGGCATGATAATAGGGCATTTACAACCCTAATATAAAACTCCAATTGAAGGTGTTTGGAGCACTTGAGTAGTATGTCCAGATGGCAAACTAACAGGCCATTTTCAACGCTAATACAACACTCCAATTTGAAGGCGTTTGGAGCACTCTATTAGTGTCTCTATATGACAAGATAATAGGGCATTTACAACCGTAATACAAGACTCCAATTGAAGGTGTATGGAGCACTCTAGTCATGTATCTAGATAGCAAGATAACATGACGTTTACAACCCTAATACAACACTCCAATTTAAGATGTTTGGAGCACTCAAGTAGTGACTACATATAGCAAGATAATTGGGCATTGACAACCAATTAAAATACTCCAATTGAAGGTGCTTGGAGCAGTACAGTCATGTCTCTATATGGCGAGATAATAGGGCATTTACAACCCTAATACAACACTCCAATTGAAGGTGTATGGAGCACTCTAGTTGTGTCTCTATATGGCAAGATAAATGGGTGTTTAAAACCCTAATACTACACTCTAATTGAATGTGTTTTGAGGACTCCAGTGGTGTCTTTATATAGCTAGATGATAGGAAATTTACAACCCTAGTACAACATTCCAATTCGATGTGTTTGGAGCACTCTAGTCGTGTCTCTATATGGCATGATAATAGGGCATTTACAACCCTAATACAACACTCCAATTGTATGTGTTTCGAGCACTCTAGTAAGGTGTCTATTTGGCAAGATAATAGTGCATTTACAACCCTAAAATAACACTCCAATTGAAGGTATTTGAAGCACTCTAGTTGTGTCTCTATATGAAAATATAATAAGACATTTATAACCCAAATAAAACACTCCCATTGAATGTGTTTGGAGCCCTCTTGTTGTGTCTTCCTTTGGCAAGATAATAGAGCACTCACAACCTTGATATAACATCCCACTTGAAGGTGTTTGCAACACTCTAGTCGTGTATATGGAAAGATAATAGGGCATTTATAACCCTAATACAACACTCTAATTGAAAGTGTTTAGAGCTCTCTAGTAGTGTCTCCAGATAACAAGATAACATAGCATTTACATCCCGTATACAACACTTCAAATGAAGGTGTTTGGAGCACACTAGTGGTGTGTATATATAGTAAGGTAATAGGGCATTTACAACCGTAATATCACACTCCAATTGTAGGTGTTTGGAGCACTATAGTCATGTGTCCAGATAGCAGGATAATATGGTATTTAAAATCCTAATACAACACTCCAATTAAAGATGTTTGGAGCACTCGAGTAGTGACTACATATAACAAGATAATAGAGCATTTACAACCCTAACACAACACTCCAATTGAAGGTGTCTGGAGCACTCCGGTCGTGTCTCTATATGGCAGGATAATAGGGTATTTACAACCCTAATACAACACTCTAATTGAAGGTGTTTGGAGCACTCGAGTAATGAGTACATATAGCAAGATAATTGGGCATTTACAACCCAATTAAAACACTCCAATTGAAGGTGCTTGGACAGTACAGTCGTGTCTCTATGTGACGAGGTAATAGGGCATTTACAATCCTAATACAACACTCCAATTGAAGGTGTATGGAGCACTCTTGTTGTGTCTCTATAAGACAAGATAAATGGGTGTTTAAAACCCTAATACTACACTCCAATTGAATGTGTTTGAGGACTCTAGTAGTGTCCACAGATGATAAGATAATAGGGCATTTACAACCCTAATAAACACTCAAATTGAAGGTGTTTGAATCACTCTAGTTGTGTCTTTATATGGGAAAATAATAAGGCTTTTATAACCCTAATACAACACTCCAATTGAAGGTGTTTGGACCATTCCGGTCGTGTCTTTATATGGCTAGATAATAGGGAATTTACAACTCTAGTACAACACTCCAATTGAATGTGTTTGGAGCACTCTAGTCATGTCTCTATATGGCATGATAATAGGGCATTTACAACCCTAATACAACACTCCAATTGAATGTGTTTGAAGCACTCTAGTAAGGCCTCCGGCTAGCAAGATAATAGCGAATTTACAACTCTAAAACCACACTCCAATTGAAGGTGTTTGGAGGACAATAGTAGTGTCTTCATATGACAAGATAATAGGGCATTTACAAGCTAAATAAAACACTCCAATTGAACGTGTTTGGAGCACTCTTATGGTGTCTCCATATGACAAGATAATAAGGCATTTACATCCTTAATACAACAATACAATTGAAGGTGTTTGGACCACTCTAGTCATGTCTCCATATAGCAAGATAATTTAGCGTTTACAAGTGCAACACAACACTCCAATTAAATGTGTTTGGAGCTCTCTAATTGTGACTATATATGACAATGTAATAGGGCATTCGCAATCGTAATACCACATTCCGATTAAAGGTGTTTGGTGCATTCTAGTAGTGTCTCTATATGACAAGATAATAGGGCATATACAACCCAAATAAACACTCCAATTGTATGTGTTTGGAGCACTCTAGTAGGGTCTCCAGTTTGCAAGAAAATCGTAATATAACACTCCCATTGAAGGTGTCTGGAGCACTCCAGTTGTGTCTCCATATAGCAAGATAATAGGGCATTTATATCCCTAATACTACAATACAATTGAAGGTGTTTGGAGTACCAGAGTCGTGTCTCTGTATGAAAAGATGAAAGGGTGTTTACAACCCTAATACAATACTCCAATCAAAGGTGTTTGGAGCACTTTAGTAGTGTCTCTATATGACAAGATAATAAGGCATTTACATCCTTGATACAACAATACAGTTGAAGGTGTTTGGAGCACCATAGTCGTGTCTCCATATAGCAAGATAATTTAGTGTTTAACAAGTGTAACACAACACTCTATTTGAAGGTGTTTGGAGCTCTCTAATTGTGACTATAATTGTAATACCACACTCCGATTAAAGGTGTTTGGTGCACTCCAGTAGTGTCTTTATATGACAAGATAATAGGGCATATACAACCCAAATAAACACTCCAATTGTATGTGTTTGGATCACTCTAGTAGGGTCTCTAGTTTGCAAGAAAACAATACAACACTCCCATTGAAGGTGTCTGGAGCACTCCAGTCGTCTCCATATGGTAAGATAGTAGGGGCATTTACAACCCTAATACAACAATCCAATTGAAGGTGTTTAGAGCACTCTAGTAGTGACTATATATAACAAGATAATAGGGTATTTGCAATAATAATACAACTATCCAATCGAAGGTATTTGAAGCATTCTAGTAGTGAGTCCAGATGACAATATGATATGTCATTCACAATCCTAATACAACACTCGAATTGAAGGTTTTTGAAACACTCTAGTAAGGTCTCTAGATGGCAAGATAATTTAGCGTTTACATGTGTAAGACAACACTTTAATTGAAGGTGTTTGGAGTTATATAATTGTAAGGTAATAGGGCATTTGCAATCGTAATACCACACTCCGATTAAAGGTGTTTTGTGCACTCTAGTAGTGTCTCTATATGACAAGATAATATAGGGCATATACAACCCAAATAAACACTCCAATTATATGTGTTTGGAGCACTCTAGTAGGGTCTCGAGCTTGCAAGAAAATAAGATATTTCCAACCGTAATACAACACTCCCATTGAAGGTGTCTGGAGCACTCCAGTCGTGTCTCCATATGGCAAGATAATAGGGCATTTACAACCCTAATACAACAATCCAATTAAAGGTGTTTGGAGCACTCTAATCTTGTCTCTATATAGCAAATAATAGGACGTTTACAACCGTAAAACAACACTTCAATTGAAGGTGTTTTGAGCACTATAGTAGTAACTATATATAGCAAGATAATAGGGTATTTGCAGCCGTAATACAACAGTCCAATCGAAGGTATTTGAAGCATTCTAGTAGTGTGTCCAGATGGCAATATAATAGGGCATTTACAATCCTAATACAACACTCGAATTGAAGGTTTTTGAAACACTCTAGTAAGGTCTCCAGATGGCAAGATAATTTAGCGTTTACAAGTGTAACACAACACTCCAATTGAAGGTGTTTGGAGCTCTCTCATTGTGACTATATATGTCAATGTAATAGGGCATTTGCAATCGTAATACCACACTCTGATTAAAGGTGTTTGGTGCACTCTAGTAGTGTCTCTATATGACAAGATAATAAGGCATATACAACCCAAATAAACACTCCAATTGTATTTGTTTGGAGCACTCTACTAGGGTCTCCAGCTTGCAAGAAAATAAGATATTTGCAACCGTAATACAACACTCCAATTGAAGGTGTTTGGAGTACTCCGGTCGTGTCTCCATATGGCAAGATAATAGGGCATTTATAACCCTAATACAACAATCCAATTGAAGGTGTTTGGAGCACTCTAATCGTGTCTCTATATGGCAAGATAATATAACGTTTACAACCATAAAACAACACTCCAATTGAAAGTGTTTAGAGCACTCTAGTAGTGACTATATACAGCAAGACAA
Source organism: Carex pumila (assembly GCA_033356055.1). Lineage (NCBI taxonomy): Eukaryota > Viridiplantae > Streptophyta > Magnoliopsida > Poales > Cyperaceae > Carex > Carex pumila. Next base: position 15,102 of record JARJHM010000860.1, read on the forward strand.
TCGGGTATTTGCAACCGTAACACAATAGTCCAATTGAAGGTACTTTAAGCATTCTAGTAGTGTGTCCAGATGGCAATCTATAGGGCATTTACAATCTTAATACAACTCTCAAATTGAAGGTGTTTGAAACACTCTAGTAAAGTCTCCAAATGGCAAGATAATAGCGCATTCACAACCCTAAAACAACACACCAATTGAAGGTGTTTGAAGCACTTTAGTAGTGTTTCCAAATGACAAGATAATAGGATGTTTACAACCCAGATAAATCACTCTAATTAAAGGTGTTTGGAGGACTCTGATAGTGTCTCCAAATAACTAGATAATAGACATTTACAACACGAATAAACACTCCAATCGAAGGTGTTTGGAGCACTCCAGTTGTGTCTTATGGCAAGATAATAGGGCATTTGCAACCCTAATATGACACTCCAATTGAAGGTGTTTGGAGCACTCGAGTAGTGTCTCTAGATGGAAATATAATAGCACATTTACAACCCTAAAACAACACTCCAATTGAAGGTGTTTGGAACACTCTTGTAGTGTCTCCACGTGACAAGATGCCTTCTTGTAGTGTCTTCCTATGACAAGATAATAGGGCATTTACAACCATAATACAAGACTCCAATTAAAGGTGTTTGGAGCACTCTAGTTGTCTCCAAATGACAATATTATAGGGCATTTACCACCCTATTACAACATTCTAATTGAAGGTGCTTGGAGCACTCTAATATTGACTCCACATAACAAGATAATAGGGCGTTAACAACCCTAATACATTACTTTAATTGGAGGTGTTTGGAGCACTCGAGTAGTGTCTCCAGATGGCAAGATAATAGAGTATTTACAACCCTAATATATCACTCCAATTGAAGTTGTTTGGAGCACTTGAGTAGTGTGACTAGATGACAAGATAATAAGGCATTTACAATGCTAATATAATACTCCGATTGAAGGTGTTTGAAGCACTCTAGTAGTGTCTATATATGGCAAGATAATAGGGCATTTCCAACTCTAATACAACACTTTGATTGAAGGTCTTTAAAGCACCTTTGTAGTGTCTCTATATGGCAAGATAATAGGGCATTTATAACCCTAATACAACACTAATTGAAAGTGTTTGGAGCTCTCTAGTAGTGTCTTCAGATGACAAGATAATATGGTATTTACATCTCGAATACAACACTTCAAATAAAGGTGTGTTTGAAGCAGTCTAGTGGTGTCTATATATAACAAGGTAATAGGGCATTTACAACCGTAATATCACACGCTAATTGAAGGTGTATGGAGCACTCTAGTCATGTGTCCAGATAGCAAGATAATATGTCATTTACAACCCTAATATAACACTTCAATTAAAGGTGTTTGGAGTACTCGAGTAGTGACTATATATATAGCAAGAAAATAGAGCATTTACAACTCTAATACAACACTCCAATTGAAGTTGAATGGAGCACTCGTGTCTCTATATGGCAAGATAAATAGGCATTTACAGCCTTAATACAACACTCCAATTGAAGTGTTTGGCACACTCTAGTCACGTCTCTATATGGCAAGACAAAAAGGGCATTTACAACCCTAATACAACACTCGAATTAATGGTGTTTGGAGCACTCTAGTAGTGTATCTAGATGGCAAGATATTAGAGCATTCACACCACTAATACAACACTCTAGTTAGAGGTGTTTGGAGTACTCTAGTAGTGCCTCCAGATGGCATGATAATAGGGTATTTACAATCATAATACAACACTCCAATTGGAGATATACGAAGCACTCTAGTAGTGTCTCCATATAGCAAGATAATAGGGCATTTACAACTCTAATACAACACTCCAATTGATGGTGTTTGGAGCACTCGAGTAGTGTCTCCTGAAGACAAGATAATAGGGCATTTGCAACTTTAATATAACACTCCAATTGAAGGTGTTAGGAGTACTCGATTAGTGTCTCCAAATGGAAAGATAATAAGGCATTTACAAACCTAATACAACACTCCAATTTAAGGTGTCTGGAGCACACAAGTAGTCTCAAGATGTTAAGATAATAAGGCATTTACAACTCTAATACAACACTCCAATTTCAGGTGTTTGCAGCTCTTTAGTAGTGTCTATGTGGCAAGATAATAAGGCATTTACAACCCTAATACAACACTCGAATTGAAGGCGTTTGGAGCACTCTAGTAGTGTCTCCACGTGACAAGATAATATGGCATTTACAACCCAAATAAAACACTCCAATTTAACGTGTTTGGAGCCTTCTTGTAGTGTCTTCCTATGACAAGATAATATGGTACTTACAACCTTAATACAATACTCCTATTGAAAGTGTTTGGAGTACTCTAGTTATGTCCAAAGGACAATATTATAGGTCATTTATCACCCTATTACAACACTCCAATTGAACATGTTTGGAGCACTGTAGTATTGACTCCACATAACAAGATAATAGGGCATTTACAACCCAAGTAAAACATTCCAATTGAAGGTATTTGGAGCACTCTAGTCGTGTCTCTATATGGTAGGGTAATAGGGCATTTACAACCCTAATACAACACTCCAATTAAAGGTGAATGGAGCACTATAGTCGTGTCATTATATGACAAGATAAATGGGCATTTACAACCCTAATACAACACTCCAATTGAATGTGTGTGGAGCACTCTAGTAAGGTCTCCAGTTGGTAAGATAATAATGCATTTACAACCCTAAAACAATACTCCAATTGAAGGTGTCTCCATATGACAAGATAATAGTGCATTTACAACCCAAATAAAACACTCCAATTGAATGTGTTTTGAGCACTCTTGTAGTGTCTCCATATGACAAGATAATAGGGCATTTACATCCTTAATACAATAATACAATTGAAGGTGTTTGGAGCACTATAGTCGTGTTTCTATATGGCAAGATAAAAGGGCATTTAGAATCCTAATACAATACTTCAATCAAATGTGTTTGGAGCACTCTAGTAGTTTCTCCATATGACAAGATAATTACAACTCTAATACAACACTCCAATTGAAGGTTTTTGGAGCACCCAACTAGTGTCTCAATATGGCAAGATAATATAGGGCTTTTACAATCCTAATACAACACTCCAATTCAAGGTGTTTGGAGTACTCTAGTTGTGTCTCCGTATAGTAAGATAATAGAGCGTTTACAAGTCTAACGCAACACTCCAATTAAAGATGTTTGGAAAGATAATAACGCCTTTACAAACCGAATACAACACTCCAATTTAAGATGTTTGGAGCACACAAGTAGTGCCTAAAGATGTTAAGATAATAAGGCATTTACAACTCGAATACAACACTCCAATTTAAGGTATTTGTAGCTCTTTAGTAGTGTATATATGGCAAGATTAAAGGGCATTTACAACCCTAATACAAACACTCCAACTGAAGGTGTTTGCATCTCTTTAGTCATGTCTCTATATGGCAAGATAGTAGGGCATTTACAACCCTTAATACAACACTCCAATTGAAGGTGTTTGGCACACTCTAGTCACGTCTCTATATGGCAAGATAAAAGTGCATTTACAACCCTAATACAACACTCGAATTAATGGTGTTTGGAGCACTCTAGTAGTGTATCTAGATGGCAAGATAATAGGGTATTTAGAAACCCTAACTCTAGTTAGCCATGATGCAGAACAGATCGATTATGGTAGCTAATTTGAAATGGAGCCTAGGTGATGAGCAAACTTGTCATGTGCACAATCAACCCTAGTTCAATGATTCGCAATCACACATGGCAGCCCCAAGACAGCACCAACATACAAAGGTAGTGGGCATGTTTGATAATGACTCACTGACATGGAATACAGCAGCAATAAGACACCTTGTTAGAAGTGAAGCGGTGATCAGCATCACTGCTGAGTTGGCAGGTGTAGTAATGTATCGAAGGACAAATGACAAGTTAATGTTTATATGGGCATCAAATGAGGAGTTTATGGTTAAAAAGGCATACCAAATGATCTACCAATTACAACCAACAACAAGATACATTGCTGATCTAACTGAAGCAATGGTGTGGAAAGCAATTTGGAAGAATAGGGAAATAACTCCCCGCATCAAGACTTTTTTCTGGAAAGCTATACGAGGGGCACTACCAACAAGAGCAGCCTTGGCTAGGCGAATCCAAAGCATACAACCATCTTGTCGAATATGTGATGACCCGGCTAAAGATGTCTTACATATGTTTTTTCAATGTCCCCATGCAAGAGCCACTTGATTTATTTCACCACTTGGGTTGCTCACTAATGGTCTGACAAGGCTACCCCTGCATGAAAGACTGGCAGAATTGTGGGTGCAACTGAGCAATTCACAATTGGCGATATTCATGTCAATAAGATGGCATATCTGAAAAGCAAGATGCGTGCAAATCTTCCAAGATAAAAAATGCTCACCAAAAAGGATGCTCAGAGATGCCACATTTCTTGTTATGAAATGCAATTTCAGAAATGGTACCATCTACAATCAGCCGTAGGCTCCAATGCAACAGGTAAAGCGGTACCAGGGCAAACTGAAAATAGCAATCAATGCTACTATTGGGTGGATGGTTCACTGGATGGAAGTGTTTTTCAGTCAAAGAGGGCACAACATACATAATCTTCTTTTAAGATGTAATGCTCAGGTATGAAACAAAGTTCATCCCAGATTCAAACTAACCATTTCAAACAGAAGTCTAGGCGTTGTTACTGGCGGTGCAGGCTACATAGGAATTGCACCTAGAATTCTACATCTTCTACACAAATTATCAAACACTGGTCGACATTGGAGCCAACTCGGAACTTTAAATCAATACAGGCAATGGACTGGCATGCTTATCAAGCATTGCTCAAGTATTTACTTCAAATTCAGGCTACTACTGTCAATTTGTGCCAATAGAGAGAATATACAAGCACACAAACTAGCAAATCTGGTTCGAATACGGAAACTCTCTTATGTGGGTTTTACTATGCTAATGTTTAAATTCGGGTAGAAGGGAATAGAGGAAACAGTAGATTAATGTATAAGCATTACAGCTCGAAAACTAGTCTCTAAATCTCAGGCAAGAGTAATTCCTAATGTAACACTATTTATGAATGCAAGCGCCTACGAACTTTCAAACAAAAAAAAAAAAAAATTAAGCACAAAGTGCTAACTAGTTTTAATTGATAACACTATGCTTAATTAATTGCATTGAATTTAACACAAAGAGTCCCTATGCAAGTCAGGTTCCTAAGGACATCGTACCTGTTCGATAGCACGACTTAAGCATCATTTGAGCTCCTTATCCTTTTAAGTCCGCCGAACAAGTTTGCCTTAGTGAAGATTAGAGACTTCCTTAACTAAGGAGGCCTTCCCTTTCTCCTTAAGGATTTCGCTTCCTTTGAGCCTCCTTAGAGGCAAAAATATGAGATTTTCGGACAATATTACCCTCAAAAGCTGACCTTCTTAAGGCCTCCTCTTTTCTTTTCATTTTTTTTTTATTGTCTTTCTTCTCTCTGAGGGAACGATTCCGTAGATGTGTGAAAGAAGAAAAACCATTGTCTCCGGCGAAGTTTAGTGACGATCTAATGGTTGGCATTAATCCAATAACACTATGAGATTCGCATCGAAATGCTCTTTCCATAGACACCCTCATCTCTTCAAGTCCCGTAAAATCTCTTCTTAAGCTGTCACAAGGTACTTCTCTTTAGCTTCCTCCTCTCTAAATTGATTTCTCCTTTCCATTTATTTCTCGTTGCTTGTTTACTACAAAATTATCCTTCTAATTTTGTCATTCCAGCCCTAAGCTTCACTTTTTTTTTGACGAAGTTGGGAACGCAGAGGCACATAGAGCCCTAGCCGCTCCTTCATAGCCAATCCATCTTCACCGAATTTTGGATCAAATTTTAGGTAAGGCCAGCTGATTGTCAGTTACTGTTTATATGCGACTAAGCTTACCGAAATTTGGAGAAATTTGGAGCAATTGACCTTCACCAAAAAAATGAAACAATTCATTTATCTTGAGCTTAATTGAGCTCCTTTGAGAGTTCTATGTAGGAAAACATTTTTTTTTTCAGAAAATGAAGCAATTCCTTCAAGCTTAACTGTGTTGATTTGGGCACTATTTTTTGCTATTTTTTTGTTTCTTATTTATACTGCTTTGTTGCTATTTCTTGCTTATTATTTTTTGCTTATTATTTTTTGCTTCTTAATAGAAAATACAAAAACTTCTTGGCACCTCTCTTAATAGAAAAAAGAAATATTTTGTTGCAAATGTAGTATGGACCATGTAGTGGAACAAGCTTGTGCAATTAGAGGTGCCAAATATTTTATTAAAATTAATAAAATAGAAATATTTTATTAAAATTTTAAGTATTCAAATTATTATTTTTTAAAGCTAATAGATACTTGTATTTATTTTGCAGAAGGACCCTAATTGATATAAGAAGTATGTTAACAAGACTTTCATATGGTATAATTGAGTGGAGACTCTTTATGGGAAGAGTATAGCCTCATGTTCATCAAATATAACCACTGCTCCAAATTGTTCAATTCCCCGCACATTTCATGAAGTTTCTAGCTCTGATGATGACAATGCCACGGCCTAACAAGAACTTGATGATTTCAACAATCCTGAATTTAAGGTGACAGTAGATGGTATTGATCTAATTCAAGAGTCCGTCAATTTGACTACAAATGTGCCAAATTCTGTGCCAACTCTTGTACCTTCTTCGCTGAATCGCAAAAGAGTTAGAAACTTAGCTGATCAGTCCTCAAGTCGTACCAAACTGAAAAAAAAATGTTAACCATATGGATGAATTTGCTGAAAGATTCCTTTGCCAGCAATAACAACGTACCGAATTGATTGCACAATTGGGTCAAGCAAATCGTGTACACGATCAAGTTTTTAACAAGCTACAGTCCTTGGCATTAGCAGCAACAACTCATGTTGATATGGGGATAATTTTGGGAAACTCTTGGGTAAGAGAGTTTTTTATGGAAGAAGATGATCATGAACGCTTAATGCTGTTTATTGATCATGCCATTGGATTGTTTCGATCTAGTCAGCTACCTCTGAACTCAACTCCTAACTAGTTGAAATATCGTATTAGATTTGGGTTATTTTGTACTTTTGTTAAGTAGGTTGATATTCAGATTATGATAGTCTGACTTTTGTTTGTGTGACATAACTTAATACAATTTATGTTATGTTTTTGGTATAGTAATTGAATGATCAAACTTGGATCGCTATATATTTGACCTATTTGTATGGAAAATAGTATGTGTGCAATTATGAATTTTTACAAGGTCTAATTTGTAAAATTTGTTACTGGCACTATATTTAGTCCTATTACTGTTGCTACTATTAATATGTTTTTATGGAAAATGATTTGCTGCTATCAATTGAGTGCAATGTGCAATATTCAATGAAAATTGACAGAGAAGTCTATTGTATACTTGTACCAATCGGTACCATGCTTTGAATCAAATGAAATTGGGTTATAGCCACACAAGCAGGGAACACAAAAAAGACATTAAGGGTAGTTTGGTCTTTATACTTATTCTTATAGTAAAACACATATTTTATTCACCCATGCTACATTCTTAATCCATAAAGCTATTGCCGAACATATACTCCTTAGTGGAGATTAAATTGTTAAGTACCAACCTCTTAAGCCAAGCTGCGGAACACTCTCATCAGAATTCCTAAATTATACCAACTCTATTGGTACCAAACAGTATCACATCTAGAGGATTAAAAAATAATATTAACATATTGAAAAAAGATCTCACATGATGCTGAAACAACAAGCAAGGAAAGAAAACAAAAAACTTAATCTTGCTTTGAAGCTGTAAGGCAGCTTCCACAAGCTCGCCTTTAGCACGAACCAAAGTTTTTTTTTTTTTTTTTTTCAAGATTTAACTAAGAAAATTCATAGAATCCTCTTAACTCGACAAATAAAAATTACAATAATCTAAAAGGTTACAGCTTTGCAGTACAAAGTACCCATAATTTCAGATCCTGACATGGGCTGGCTAGTATAAATTCTCACCAGAAAATTAACTGCATCTACTGTTATGTAAGGCCATCTTTGTAAGATTTGAATAGCCTTAGTAATAAATTACGATGCATACATACTGACTAAAAACCAGACTCGGCCTGCAACGGTAAAATAAGAGATTGTAATTCATTCAGCATAAGTTCTCCATGCAGATGAGCAAATATCAATATCTTGTTGTTTTCCTCATGCGGGTATAAAGTATGACACCAAATGCTAGAAGCCAAGGTGGAACGAAGCTACCAAACAAAGTTTTTGAATTCAATTGATAAGGGAATTCCTTCCTTAGCACCGCTATCATAATGCACAGTATTGCAACTCCCATGAAGATTATGGAGATTGGTCTAATCAATGAACCCTAGACAAAACAAGAAAATTATAGTGATAGTAATTAGATTTACAGTTAACAAAATCCAATGAAGTAGATATTGATATATTGCAAACATTCCTTGCACATCTTATCTTACTATAGGTACCATTTCTACTGAGACTGGTACAGCCATATATTGCAGGGTAACAGTAAAATGCAAGTAAATACCAGAAAAATAGGAGCAGAAGATCAAATAAGAAAAGCAACTTCTGAGAAATAACATCTAAATTTACCTTAGGTTCACTATCAAAGAACAGAATAGATTCGGGCTTGTAACAATGAACAGATTGCCTGTTAACCAGGTCGAACCTAATCCGAAAACCCCTCTTAGACGGAGGTTTGAAGGCGAAGAGAGATCTCAATCCGTGTTGCGACATAATGGAGCGTACATCAAGGCGGTCCAGACCGGGTCCAACCAGAGTAGACTGGAATATGGCGATCGGACCTCTGCCACGGCGGTAGAGGTGCACCTCCACCGATGTGTCGCTGATTTGATTGCTGGAGCTAGGATTAGAGTTTTGCTGGACTGTTTCCATTTCTTTGATTTCAACCACCATTTTTGTATCGGGGCAGCGCAGATTCGTTATGGAATTCTCTCCGATCACAATTTGGGAAAAAGAAGAACGCGTAGAAATAAAAATGGAATGTTTTCCTATTTCTAGAATCCCTTCATTTCAGGAGCCGAAATTTTTAAATATACCGTTCAAAAAAAAAAAAAAAATTAAAGCCACCATTTAAATAGAATTTCATTTTTAACAGGCTGAGGACACATTATTTTATTTTTCTCAAAATTTTTGTTTCCAATGCTGATTGACTAAGAAAATCATTAGATTGGACCATGAAATGTGTTCTCAACGTTACGCCCATGTTAAAAATGAAATTCTTATCAAATTGTAATTATTTGATTTAACTTTTTTTTTTTCTTTTCTTGAATGGTAAAAATAAAAAATTCCGTTTAAGTAGAAACAGCGAGAATTTATTTTAATTTGCGCGATATGGTCGTTATGTAGTTGAAGATCGAAAGATGTAGTGGAGAGTACATTGTCAAGGAGGTGGATTTGAACTTGATGAATTTTTAGAGTAAAATTAATATACACTTAAGTGTACCGTACACTTAACTTTAGGACCGTACGATTTTTTTAAAAGTCATGTAGATTCTTCAAAAGTTGTGCAGTACGAATCTCAAAGCTAATTCTAGAATTCTAAGATTAAGTGTATGGTTCAATCGATACACTTAAGTGTATATTAGGTTGACTCGAATTTTTATAGTAAGCATTGAAGAAAAATCGATTAGTTTACCTTATTTAAAATCTGGAAACTTAGTCGGAAACTCTGAATGTATACGCAGAACTAGTGTCTAAAGAAAAAATTGAGCAGATTTAGCCTGTAAATTAAGGTATGCTTGTTTGTCTGGAAATTGACTATGCGCATACAATATCATTTCCCCCATGCAAGTTACTGCGCGTTTTGAGTGACCTTGCGCAATTTCCATTGTATAGGAATTTGTCTATAAAATGCCTAAGCAGCCAGATATGGAAATCATGTATAAATTATTCAGATCTTAAATGTAATTTCTTCATATCGTGGGGTTTTCCAACTCCCCACCCAGGCAAAAAATAATTATGGCTATTATGGAACATAGAATAAATCCTGCATTCAGAGCAATATTGGAATTTGCATCTAATGAGCTAATATACACGTCATCATATGATTAAAACATACAACAGTTGAGGACCAAGCTGGAAATATATCATCCAAATCTGATAGTACATTGTCTCGTCCATTGCTATAATATTGGAACACATTACTTTTAACAACATTCGAACTAATAATGTATTATTAGAACATGCATACAGAGACAGCACACTAAGTTCGTATGAGGCAGACATTAAGCAACTTCAACAAAGGATGCTTTGGAGACAGCTCGGAAACATGCAGCTGCCACATTAGTCAGCAGTCCAGCTCTGCTCAACAATCTCACGAACCCGGCGGTTATATTCGCGCTTGTTCTCGCTGAACATGCGCGCAGCCTCTGAGTTTGCCGGCGAGTTAGGGTTTGGGTCGCACAGCAATGACTGTAACCACAAATGAAGAATTAATCCATGTAAGGCAACAACTAATGTTATTCTTATATATTATACTTTTGGGTTGGGTGCATGCCTGCAAAATCTCATAATTAATGTGCTTCCCACACAAGTAATCATGTATATCTTTGCAACAAATGAAAATTATCTATGTCCACTCAAATAAAGTTAAAAGAAAGCATGCAATGTGTTTGCCATGTCTTTCATAAACACCCAAATCATGCATTGTTGCTTGAAGGGTGTATGTAACAAAAAGGTATTGCCAGTGCAAAATTCTCAATTTTTCTAAAATTTTATAGCCTTAGGTTTTTACAGTTATATGCAAGGATTTTCCTAACAGGTCAACCATCTTGGGACTTGGCACTCTCTACTTCTGATAAATTCAAGTTATTTGAGTTTTCAGATACCAAAATACAACTAATCAAACTAAACTTATTCCCCCTGGAGCAGCACCGCAATGTTGTTGAACTAAACTTATTCCCCCTAAGGCACCACATACAATTCAATGCCTTGGTAATAAATAAAATGCACACTTAATTTTTGAATAAGTATGTGGTTTAAACTTGTCACTCTTTTTAACTAAAAACTTAATTTTTGAAAAATTACACAAGAACGCTCTAAAAATTGAGGGTGGTTTGTGGTATGTTCTGGCAGGATCCTGTCGTAACATTTGACTCTCCCAACTCACCCAAAAAAAACAAAATATACCACAAGGTGAACCAAAAGAAACCCAAATTTGGAAGAAAGAGATGCAATCAATCAGCACTAAACCAGAAACCTGAATGTAAGGAAATCTAACATTGGAAATTTAACAAATGGTAGAAACATGACAATATAAAACCTGAATGGAGGTAAGAATAGCAGCAACATCGTATATAGGACTCCACTGGTTTTGTAGAATGTCCAGGCATATGCTCCCGTCAGCATATACTACATTTTCCCAAAAGAAAAAAAATGAACGTATTTATCAAAGAGGGGAAGGTGCATAAATAAATGAAGGAACTTAAATCAGGATTGTAAGGAAGTAATGACTCACTGTTTGGGTGGAACATCCTTGAAACAAACCGCACTGTAGGTGGCTTGTTTGGATAATCTTCTGTAAATTGAAGTGTCAACTTAAACGTACCTGAAAAGTTCGTCATATTAGCTTAATTAAATCAGGAAAAGAGAGGAGGATAATTCTGGCTATTTAAACTTGAAGAAATTTGGAAGTTAACACAGGTTGCGTAAGCTCATCACTCGGGCAGGGCTGACATGGGGTTAAAATGGATAGCATTCGTTTCCATATATTTTTACCAAATCATAAGGGTGCTCATGATAAACTTCCAAGATCTGGCTAATGAGATAATATTTTCCATATATATAACTATGCACAACAACAAGGTCACAGGTTTTAGAAACTCACACCCCTAGATTCACTAGAGCTAACAATTTCATCAGTACAAGGTTCTTATGTTATGTGGCATAATTCATATCCCCAAAAAGTAACTAGCAGAACTCAAGTCAGGAAATAATTAAGAGAGAAGAATAATAGCATGGCTCTCCTAAGTTAGTCAATTTTACTAACCTCCATCCCATGGAGTGTCATCCGGTCTGCAAAACAAATAAACAAAACACATCAGGCAAGTATGATAAAACAACGCAATGGAATGAAAAAAAAAATTATATTAGCAATGCCAAGAAGAAAATTCTGTGACACCACACACTGTCATTCAATTAGGATATATATTAGGCATTTTCTTATTCTTCTTTTTATTTAATCTGAACTATATCCAAGCAGCTTTTTACATCCTCTTAAGCATCATCAAAATGTGAAAAAGGTAAAGCGGTATGGCCACTACCCATCATGGTGAGCATGATACAACATCAATTCACTACCATAAATACATACCTGGAAATAATTCAATACATACACCGGCAATACCTAGAAATATCACATGTACCATCGAACATAAGAATAACAAGGACATCCCCAACATCAGAAAAAAAAAAAAAAAAACTATCATCCATAATTAGCACAGATTTACCCTTCCCCGTCCATTTCATTCGAAAAGATTTCCAATCCATCTTCCATTTAGTTATTTTTTCTCTACTAAATGATGGAGAACGGACAAGGGCAATCCTTTCCTTTTTTTTTTCTTCTGAAGAAAGTAGAAGGATGAATATAATAGATCTCCCACAAGGCTATCCTTGATACTTATTTTTTTTCTCAGGGGCATGTGTGATACTTCAATGTTTGAAGCACATGCAACTATTTCTTGCAATGTTTGAAACTAAGCCAAATAGCATGACTAAAAAGTAAAAACAGAGTGATTGGGTTGACATGAAGAAAGACACTACTAAGTCAATGAATACAAACATTAGGAAAAAGAACAATTAAATGAAGGATTACCCAAAAATAACAGCATTCCAGAGCATAATGTTGTTGTCCTGGGGAGCACCGCTGATGCCGGCCGGTGGGTCCTGCATCAGCCGCTTGAAATCCCGCATCAGCCGTTTCCTTGCTGGCGTCGACATCCCTCCTATCATTTTCAATTTTATTAAATTAGTACTGGATATATACTTTTCCTGCATGACTGCAACAATTTGCAATTTAGTTGTACATTGAAGCTCCTTTACAGTAGCAGCCTTTCGGGGAAGCCATTTTTCAGTTAATTCATGTTTGAGACAAGATGATCTGATGCAACCTGAGGTAAGAAATATTGGAATTGATCCTTCTTGGTGTAAACTGCAACAATGGTTAATATGTTCATTGCCATGATCAGAAATATCCAGGAACTGGTCTGATTCTAGTTATTCTAATAAAAAGGACTAACCTAAAATTGAAATTAGAAAAAGAAAAAAACTCAAAATAGGTCAGATTTACATAAACTGTACCACCGGACAAATTTAGTTGTGAGGTAGAATAAAACCCAATTTTGAGCCTGTACAGAATAGTTAGACTAAGGCACAAGGAAGGATCTCCAGCTTAAATCCTATTATTAGAAATAGGTAATTGCTAGAACAACATGTTTTTGCATAAGTAGTAGAAGAAATGAAAAAAAAATTTAATAATTCAGCTCAACAACACAGCTAGGGTTTCCTTTCCTCCCGCTTAAAGGAACCCGAGATCTGACATGAAAGGAAGTAGAAAAGAAGGACAATTTGACTCAACCTTAGCTAGGGTTTACGTCTGATAAGAGAGAGAAAAAGAGAGAGAGAGAGAGGGAATCGTACCTCCTCTTTGTTTTATCGCCGAGCGAGGCGATTGAGAGGAAGGTCGAATCGAAGTGTCGAACAGAGAACGGAACATACACGCAACTCTACTTTATTCTTCGTCACTCATAATTTACTAAAAGACCCTCCAGATGACTAGTTATTGTTCAAATGGTCCTCAATCAAGATCACAAACCACCTTTAACTTCCGTTATTTCATCTTTTCTTCCAAAAAAAGCTTGTTTTCTAGCTCCATCATTACTACTTTTTCAATATTTTTTTAAACATTATGAAAGTTAAATTATCAAGTCTTATATAACTTTGATATAAGAATAATTTGACGAATTTTATTTTTAAACACCCCGCGATATTTTCAAAATGGCTATTTTAACTAACTAACGGGAAAACACAATGATAGTCGCTTTGCAATTTCATTTCAATAATTAAATGTAACAAATTTTTGGGAGATATAATTGGGATAACTTTTTAAGATTCTTGTTTTAAAACTTTATTTAAGAAAAATTAAAAGTCGAATAATAGCACCGTAGAGCTTTTGTTTTAGTCCCTCCTCAGAATGTATGATCTTTGTAGTGTTGTAAAAAATGGTATGCCCTCATTAAACAAACAAGATATCGTTAAAGCAATTAATCGAAAATAATCAGAAATAATCGGAAATAATTGGTTGATTAATTGAAAAAATCTGTGATAGTTTTGTTAACAACGACTAATCAATCAATTAATCAGTCTAAAATCAATCAATCAATTAATCAGTCTAAAATAAATCAGTCTATGCAATATAATGATATAGCAGATATTTGGAGCTTGTCAGTTGTCATAGTGTTGATGAGGGACAAATATCCTCTTCAATATTATAAAGAGAAATTTAGATATATACCCATCATAACTTCATTAATTAGATATTTACCCATCAAAACTTTAAATTTAATTATTTCCCCATTCAAACTCATTTATTTTATTTATATACTCATTTTGTGATTTAACCAATTAAAAACACTACTTAACACTGATAATCAAATTAAATGATATTTTTGCCCTTATCCGGCATTTGCTAATAACCGGCCCTCCTCTTTTCTCCATTACTCATTTCTTTTTGCAAAAGAAAAATGTCCTGAGTCACAATCAAATTCGAGACCCAATTAGCAACGTCAGTGTTGCTAATCATGCTTGCATTTATCCAAAAGAGAAAGCTCCCCATTTTAAAAGAGTTCAATCAAAGTATAAAACAAAGAACCAAACAATGCCTATTTGAGTTCCATTTATCTCTGATAACCCAATGCATGCCAGAATGACTGAAAGTCATTGTATAAACCTCCAAATTAAGAAGAAATAGTGTGTTGACAAGTAGAATTTAAGATAAAGAAAAAGCTAAACTAGGATTTGGGTATTACTTGAAGCAAGGCGATATAATCCTAATATCCATCAAAATGAGGCTATCCTTGTGGAAATAGCGATTGAGATAAAATCTTAGCATCTGTTTGATTTCAATCCGACGGGTCAAATCAAAATGGAGTTGCTCCTTGAAATAATTTCCTCCATTTCCATTGATGACCTGTGCCCTTCAGCTTATCATATATTAGTTTATCATGACATTGAAAGGAAAGTGAGGATTCCAATCGTGTTTTGATGTGTGACATTTTGAGCAGAACCGTTGATTAAATATTTTGGGCACATAGGCGAATATCATTCTCTCTTAGCTCTATAATTTAGCCACATTTTCTTATCCACTTATGAAGTTCTTCTTTTGCAAAAAAGAAATCAAAGAAATAACTAATGGAGAAGAAGAGGACCGGTTATAAGCAAAGGGAATGAAGAGATAAGGGCAAAATTGTAATTTTATTTTTCTATCAATATTAATTAGTGTTTTTGATTGATTAAATCACTGAATGAGGATATAAATAAATTAAATAGGTTTGAATGGGGAAATAACTAAATTTAAAATTTTGATGGGTAAATTTCTAATTGATGAAGTTATGATGGGCATATATCTAAACTAGTATCGTACCCGTGCGTTGCGACGGGGACATATTATAAAATTGAATAAAATATGAAAAGATTTTCTTATTGATATTCATATAGAATTAAGAAAAAAAAACAAAAAAATATGAAAAATAATAAATAAAAGTAAAACAAACAATGAAACAACAATAAATGAAAAAAAAAGGTCAAATATAACATGAAAAACTTCTTGAAGCATCATTGTCATTGATCCTCTTTGATGTAGTCCAACATTTCTGAAAATGAACACATAAAATATGAAAAATATATTATAATTGTTCAAATTGAAAACATATAATAAAATTAGAAATGTTAAATTAATATGGTTCATATCTTATTCTTCGCTCAAGACCTGATAAACTATATTTTTTGCTGCTTGATAGGTATAATTATGTATGCTTACT
Source organism: Carex pumila (assembly GCA_033356055.1). Classification (NCBI taxonomy): domain Eukaryota; kingdom Viridiplantae; phylum Streptophyta; class Magnoliopsida; order Poales; family Cyperaceae; genus Carex; species Carex pumila. Next base: position 31,201 of record JARJHM010000860.1, read on the forward strand.
TGCTTAGCCTACAAAATAGTATCTTAATCCTAATTATTAAAAGCATACAAAAGGCTTCGATTTTAAAATGCCACAGTAAAAGCATGATTCAAAAGATTTACTGCACCAATGTAGTGCGGTGCCTGCTGGTACTGAGAGTTTGATCTTGCTGCTGATCATGTGGTGCATTATACCTGTATGCAGGCCTGCCATGAACTGGATTCGGGTTCCCATACCCAAACTGGTTATAACCACCACTAAATCCATAATCAGCACCTGGAAACCCGTTAACTTGAAAACTCAATATAGGAAACAACCCGAATGTCCCAAACCCAAAACTGTAACCCCCTCCCCAATTCACATTGTGGAACGGATTTAGGTTCGGGTTCTGGTTCGGTTCAAGTTGTGCTACAGTTAGCAGTCTCTGACCAGTTGACCTATGTGGGATCTCGACTCCGGGTATGGGTTTTTGACCATGGATCAGTAGGGTTCTTACCACACCCATATAGAGGAACAAGCTTTTCTTCTTCCACCAAAACCTCGCAAACTGGGCATTCAGGCTATCGGGTATGGACCTGTAACCACTTGATTTATTAGAAAGACTAATCTCAATATTTATCAGTTCTCTAATCTCAAAATTTGAAGAAGAATTATCCTTTCTATCCCACCTATATTGCCTACCTTGATTTGCCAAACTATGCACAGTTTGAAGAGTGACATCTAATTTTGGACAAGTCTGAGTTGAACTGAATACCAATTTGAATGCAATTTGCATGAGCTCAAAGGTTTGCAGAGACAAAGAAACCTTGGCTTTATCAACTACAATTCCACAATTAGGACATAGATAATCTAGGTTAATCTAATGTAACTCAATAAAAATCTAACCATCAATTGATACTAACATTTTCTGACCCAAGATACATATCCAACTGGATTGACTTGAACTTCAAAAGACTTAAAACAACCTAAAAACACACAGACACACAATAGCACACCAAGAGAGAAGGACCTGAGCAACAGCCTCTTCATAGCCGGTGGTCCCGTTGATATGGCCAAAGAAGAACAAGCCCTCAATTTTCTTGGTCATGAGAGATTTGGAGGATTGGTGTGCTGGTAAATAATCATATTCCACGGCATATGCTGGTCGCAGCATCCACCAGAAATAATGCAGGGTGATTGTAATCATCTGAAATTTAATAAATCAACATAATTACTAAATTGATCGGAATACACCTAGCAGGCCAAGTGCCCGGTACCACAATAGCAGTTGCAATATCATTTTAAATTAATTTTAATTAGTAATTATGTTGATTTATTTTAATATTATTTTAAAAGAAAGGGTAAAATTGCCATGTTGTGCATGATCTGCTTGTGAAACTTGGTTTTTGCTTGCCTGAAGAACTAATGATATTTCGAGGTCAAATGCAATATATTGGAAAATGGATGCATAATAACACAACCAAGTATTCATTTAGGTAAAATTGAGTTAATTAAAGCCTACATGCATTTGCAGCAGTGGGATTAATTGCAAAAGGACAATGTTTTAGCAGCAAAATTACACCAAAAAACTACTCTATTTAACTCCAAATATCTCCCTTAGGTACAACTTTTTTATAGTTTCTTTAAATATGGTCATTAGCAGTCCTTGTAGCAAACTAAATCATGTGGAACTCTACCATAGTAATGAAAAACCAGCAGCGATTGTAGTCCCATGGCAGTACAAGTGAAATCCCCCGACATATATGGCCCCGGTAAAAGGTGAGAATAGTAAAGAGAGAGATAGAGAGAGAGGGTACCTTCTTTGCGGCTTCAATCACAGCATCCTTATTCATCAAGCGCTAAGCCTTCAAACCAGTGTCATACCAAGACGACTGTGGGCAGTATGAACAATCTTCGCTACATCCACCTATTTTTATCGAAAGAAGTGTACATTGTTGTACTTCCCTGAAATTCTGAGCTGCCCTACGCACTTGTGCCTGAGATAACACATGTATACAGATCTCAAACTTGAGATTGAAATTAAGGCTAATCATTTTGGTCCCTGAACTTGACAATTATAGCATTTTTCATCCTAAATTTAACAAATTATTATTCCATCCTTGTGTCAACTTTTCTTAAGAAAGAGCTTGTAAAACTGGTGCATTAGCTTTGTGTAATCCATTGCTTGGAGCAAAGAAGCTTCAACACAAGTGACTTCCTTTTTTCTAATTATAAATCAAATTGAAGAGACTTTCCTAGTAAATTACTCCAGAAAATGGATATTTATTACACAAATGCAACTAAATTACTTCAAGGTACAGCAAATAAAGATAAAGTAGCTCGATACTTCAAGGATCAGTGGTGAACTACATCAGGCAATCATCACTGAAGAGAGTAAAAGGAGAGATTTTTCAAAAAAAAAAAAAAAATGCAAATTGATAGCTAGTACATATACCCCGTGGAAAAGGAGATCAAAAACAGGGGAGTCGTAGATGGCCTTGATCTCATCTTTGCTTCAATCGTTCCTCGGCCCCTTATTGATCGTCCGCTCTGCCTCCACGGCTGCGGCAGAGGTCGAGAACGCCGAAACCGCTGCTCCAGCACCAGCGGACGATGGCCGTATCCGAGAGCGGAGCGACCTTACGAGAATCATTTTCTTCTCTGTTGCGAGACGAAAGCTAGGGTTGGGAGAGAGAGATACAGTTGGGTGGCGCGGGTCTGAGGCGATGAGGGTTTTTTTCTTTTCTTTGGGAAGAAGGGATCGGGGAGGAAGACGAGCAACAAAAATAATTCGCTGGGAGAAGCGCCTCCAGCGAAAAATATTTCGCATCTTTTAGATTCAATTTGCACGATTTTTGATTCAGATCCAACGGTGCATAACAAAAATATTTGTAACAAGATGTGTAGCTATACATGTAGCGGGTCTAATTTAAACTAAATTTAGACTTCTACGCAGAAGAGGGGTGTATTTAATCAAAAGAAGACAGATTATTTATTTAGATGGCTCAGATTCAATCCGAATTTAGATCAATAAATCTCAACCGCACAACTTTCTGTCATTCAATTCAATTTAAGGTGCATAATATAGAGGAGAGATTTCTCTCTTATAAAAGACTCTTTTCATTTTACGGTTTGAGATTAACTCTCAATCGCACTGAAATTCGAGTTAGCACGGGCTTTATCATTGAGCTTTGAGATTCGTACAAAGTTAAAAAGAATGATCCATATATCCAATAATTCTAAAAGATTCCCTGTTACGGTACTAGGTGGATGTGGGATCCGCTTGTCAGTTATTTGGTGCAGAAACTATTATACGAACTATTTCTGAGAATCAGTAACAAACGTCATTGTTTTGGAATTCTTACATACTTTTTTTTTAGAGGAGGGTTATACTGCACCCTTCCATTTGTGCTCCTAACCTACTCCGCTATTTCAACTTTCAGATACGCGTTAAGATCCGCACAGATTAGAACACTGGATCAACGAAAAAACACCCCAATTTGCTCTCCAGTTAGTGCTGCTCCTTTCCAGATCGTCTCCATTTAACTCCCCTCTCCACCCTTTCGCTCTATTCCGTGCCCCCCGACCCCGACATCCCGACCTCCCTATGCGACAGAGAAGAACGACCCCTTCACTGCCCTCTCCTTCTAACACACAGTGTTGCCCACTGCGCCCTCTCACTCTCACCCTCTCTGTCGATTGAGCTCGTGCCATCTGACAAAAACCCTACATTCCGAAGTGAGTGCTGGTGGCGCATTGTCAGACTGTTCGAAGCAGAAGTGATCCCTCCCCTGCGAATGAGAAACCAGAAAGGCTTCTCTCTGGACCCCTTCTACCTTAGGATATAGGTACGTAGAAGCAGTTTCTTTTGTTTATTTTTCAATTTATTTTGCCAAATTATTTCCTGACAAATACAAAATTATAAAATGAAGCATATTAAACCATTTATTGACTAGATAAAGGTGCAACAACGGAGGCCTCTGGTCGTGTTGAAAATAGTATTGAACATCCATCGATTGCTGATCCTTTCATTGCAAAAACAAAAGGTCGTAAAAAAAAAGATGTTCAAGAGTCTAAGAATGGACGCTTTAGGAGCGGGTTTGAAGTACGCATGGAGAACTCGAAAAAGGCAAACCGACAATGCAAAAATTATGGTCAATACGGACACTACTGTTCAACTTGTGCTAAAAAAAAACATGCCGATGTTATGGAGGATGCACCAAGTCAAGCCTAGCTACTTAGTTGAAAAATGTCCACTCAAGTGTAAGCTACAATTTAGTTCCTTTTTTTCTCCAACTATATAAAATTTGAGGTTCAATTTTTTTTTCAATGATTCTGATTTTGTTCTTCTTGAATTCACAGTGAAAGACACAAGATGAAAAATGGCATGAAAGGTTGTTGTGCTAAGAATATTCACTTTTGCAAAGATGTGAGGCCTCTTGTAATATTGAAGGTGCAGTGGTATTTTGGTAAACAGCGCTGCTAGTTTTATTTTCTTTTTTTGGATATGTTATTACCTTCTACAAAACTTGTGTATTTTTAATAGATAGAGCTCTCTCTTTTTGTATAGAACTTAGATTGCTCTTTTTTGCTATATATGCTAATGTGCTTTTTTTTGTGTGAAATGGTTTGGTTTAGATATATACCTATTATGTTGTTCTGATATGTTAACTCTAATTATATACGATGGTAATCATCTCTTTTATCTTGTTCTTTTCTGCTCTAGTATGTATGTTGATTATTAAAATCTTGTGTTTTTTTGTGAAGTGTATGCATCTTCCATCATTTTGAAAATTATGGATTGACAAGCACGTTAAATCACCACTCTATGCAATGATAGGATCATGTTAAATCCAATGATTCAATGCCCTATGATCACTTCTTAAACCACCACTCTATGCAGAGATGTGTGAGAAATTAAATTATGCAAATTAAAAGGACTGAATTGCAAAAATATCCTTTTATGGTAAAATTTTCAGTGTTCAGATACTTTCTTTTATGATTTATAATTGAAAACTGACCAGACCTTACAGACACCATGCACAACTCATGTGCCACCATATTGATACATGTACATGGCAGTACCAGCACCAAGAATAGACAAAGTCCAAAGCAATGCATACTGGTACATCATCCAGATGGACACACTGAAAAAATAGCTCTAATTCAAATTTGTCCAAACTGCTACACCTACATGTAGAGGACATCCAGATGGACACACTGAAAAAAGAATTTCTTGCTTTGGAATTTTCTGTGATTTATAATCAATTTTAGAATTTCATCTTTTGAAGGAAATGAAAAATTGGATGTAATATACGAAGTTCCATCACAATTTGATAAGTTGCATCTCCGCCGAATAATATTCTTTAATAATATTTGCGGAACCAATCCTTTCTCCTAGTCACTGTTATCACAGTCCAATGCACTGAAGGTTATACCTCTATTGTAAATATGTACTTAATTAAAACAAGAAATGATGTAACAAGATAGCCAAAATTGTAATCTTGCACATGCACTTCATTAAAATAAAATAAACAATGACATATCCAGTTTTACAAATCTGATTATTGAACCCTTACACAATGAATAAAACAACAAAGCAAAAATGTTCATAAGCTGAAATTTTTTTTCTTCTTCAGCAGTACTCTTCAGCCTTGTAAAACTTCAAACACTAATATGGTAAAACTTGTCCAATTAATTTCAACAATTCATTTTAACTTCTCCAAACATTTCTTTCATAGTCAGATTATCCTGAAAAGAAAAAAGAATAAGAATATGCATAAAATAGTTGCAATGAACAAAAGTGGTGATAATATGAGGTCTGTATTTGTGCTCATCATTTAAACTTGTCATTCGTAGTTAACTTATGAAGACTAAACCATACTAAACCCAACATTATTGTACTAAACCGTACTAAACCCAATTCGCAATTAAGCTTCAATCTTTTTTGGTCAAATTAAGATAATTACAACTAAAAGCTAATTTTGCACAACACACTTAATTTACTCATCAGTTTAATGCATCAACTGGTGTATCATTGCATAGAAATTTTCAGCAGGCCTTTTTGTGCATCTACCAGTCAACTACATAACATAGAGAATACACATATGGCCGTTTTGTGCATTTACCAGTTTGCTAACGTCAAGGGGATGTGACAAGTTCAAGAGTATTTCTAGTCAATAAATGGTTTAATATGCTTCATTTTATAATTTTGTATTTGTTAGGAAATAATTTGACAAAAATAAATTGAAAAATAAACAAAAGAAATTGCTTGTACGTACCTATATCATAGGGTAGAAGGGGTCCAGAGAGAAGCCTTTTTGGTTTCTCATTTGCAGGGGAGAGATCACTTCTGCTTCGAACGGTCTGACAATGTGCCACCAGCACTCACTTCCGAATCTAGGGTTTTTGTCAGATGGCGCGAGCTCAATCGACGGAGAGGGTGAGAGTGAGAGGGCGCAGTGGGTAACACTGTGTGCTAGAGGGAGAGGGCAGCGAAGGCATCGTTCTTCTTTGTTGCATAGGGAGGTCGGGATGTTGGGGTCGGGGGGCATGGAATAGAGTGAAAGGGTGGAGAGGGGAGTTAAATGGAGACGATCTGGAAAGGAGTAGCGCTAACTGGAGAGCAAATTGGGGTGTTTTTTCGTTGATCCAGTGTTCTAATCTGTGCGGATCTTAACGCATATCCGAAAGTCGAAATAGCGGAGTAGGTTAGGAGCACAAATTGAAGGGTGCAGTATAACCCTCCTCTTTTTTTTATTCTTTTCACATCCCTCCAATCCGGTTGGAGTCGCCGAGATAGTAATACTGCAGCCGAAATTTTTATTAATAGAAAATATATTAAATAAATATTGAGATTAGAGAATATTTTGACGTTTTATCGAGATATAGGAAAACTGTTATGATTTATCACGGTCTCTGGCCATTATGGCTTATTATAGTCAGTATTAACACTTAATTAATCACCATCCATTCTAACTGAATTACGCAAGAAAAAAACCGAAAAAAAAAACCTGGCTGTTACTATCTATCATGGCCAGAGGCAGAAAGAAAGAAAAAAAAAAAAAGGCTAGCCGTGATAGTCCATTACGGCTAGAGGTGAAAAAAAAAAGATTTTTTGTTTATTTGCGTGCCTGGCCGTTACTGTTTATTATGGATAGATTTTTTTTTCTCTTGCCGGTACCATTCATCACGAACAGAGATTTTTTTTTTTTTTTAGCCGTTCCAATCTATCATGGACAAAGTTTTTTTTTTCTGATTTTTTTATGGTTTAGTTAGAATGGTTAATCTTATTAATTAAGTGCTAACTCTGACCGTGATAAACCATAACTGTTTTCTTATATCTCGATAAAATGCAAAAGCATTCTCTAATCTCGATATTTATTTAACATATTTTCTATTATTAAAAATATCGGGCTACTGCAGTACTGCTGTTTGCTCATTGCTCAACAGTCAACACAAAAACCTGTACAAACCCCTCCTCTCCTCTCATTTCCTCTTTGCTTAATGGGGTCCGAATCGGATATTGAGCGGATCCTATACACCGAATCCGATATCTCAAAGCGGGTGTCGGACCTCGCCGCAGAGATATCCGCCGACCTGAGTTCCAGCGGCGGTTCCCTGGTGTTCGTCGGAGTGGCCACAGGCGCCTTCCTCTTAATCGCTGATCTTGTCAGAAGGATTTCCGCACCGATCACCATCGATTTCATCAGGGTCGAGTCGTACGGGTCTGGTACGGAATCGTGTGGCGAGCCCAGGATCTCCTGTGACCTGAAGCTTGACGTCACTGGAAAGCATGTTGTTTTGGTGCGTATTCTTCCTCCTGCTATTAGATTTTTAAAATTGATTTTCGTTTACATCATAATTGGGGATGCTGTAGCCTGTAGGTAAACTACCTCTACCTGGGAGTTGTTCCAGCAATATTAAATGATATATGCAATTTTTATTTAATGTCATGTTGAAAGTTGGACAAGTTAGGTACTGTAACTTTTGTTGTAAAAATAATTATTAATTTAGTCTAGTTCAAACTTTATTTAGCTATTTAAATGCAAGGAGCAATATGTAAGCAGGGTAGGGATAAACTTGGCTAAATTAAAATCTTACAGAAATTCAATTTTGAATTACTTAACTAGTATTACAAAGAGAAGTGGCCAAAATATTGACTCAATGGAAGTAGTATTACCAAAACAAAAACATCTCATGAACCTTGGTTCAACTAAGCATATATTTAAATTTTCTTTGAAATACAACAACTACCGCAAAAAGAAGATCTCAGAAAAAGTAATTTTGGACAATTTTGTTGGTGTATTGGCACCTCTTAGTTAAGGGATCCGTATCCTTCTAGGTACCTGACTCAACACAATTGAAACAGATGGCCCAGATTTACTCTCAGCCGGTGCTTGCTCGGGATGGCGCAGGGGCTGTATTATTTGTGCTTTAAGATTCATGTCAAGTTAAAAAAAAAAAAAAAAAAAAAACAATTTTGGGCTGTCCAATTCAATTGTACTCCGTCCGGTAACCTGAGGGGATGTGAATTTTTAGTTAAGTTAGCAACAAGAATCACCATCTCCATTGTTATATGCTAGGTTGAGGATATTGTAGACACTGGAAGAACTCTTGCACGACTCATCTCCTATTTAGAAAAGAAAGGAGCGACCTCTGTGTCAGTTTGCTCCTTGCTCGACAAGCCATCCAGAAGAAAAGTTGAGGTTAAGCTTGTGGGAAGTGGAAAATTATATATTGGTTTTGAGGTATGTTTATATTTTTGAATGAGTTTTTTAATAAAGTTCATGAGTTTTGGTATTGTGCTACTTAGTTTTACTTGATTGTGTGGTGGGTTATGGGACTACCAATATGGGTATAAAGGAAAAGTCAAATAGCAATATAAATTATATTAAGTTTAACAGGCTACACCTGACGACTGGTAATGAACTCTCAGGATTCGGAAAACTACCAAAAATTTCAGAATTAAAATTTTACTATAAATAGTTTTGTATAGCTTTTTCTTAATTAGTTATAGTTTTATATAGAAGACATTTCATGTCAATCCTACTCTTGAACTTTGCAGTGCCCTGATTACTTTGTGGTGGGGTATGGCATGGATTATGCGGAGCTATATAGAAACTTACCTTATGTTGGTATACTAAAACCTGAAATCTACACCAAATAAAGGTTATTCTTGTTTCTATTGAGCTTCTCAAAATCAGAGAAAACTGGGGCAATTTTCTGTTCTTATTTTTATTTTTGTGTACTTATCCTATTGAATTTCTTACTAAAGCATCGTGTATGGTTCACGTTTGGCTGTGACTAAATTTTTCTTTTCCTTCAACATTAAATAAGAGGTTGAATAATTTATTATTTTGTTTATTTTTTTCATTTTTGAAATTGTTGAAGGCCTTTTTGTTGTATCCTTGTTTGCATGGTTGAAAATGCTTATGATGAGTTTGTATACAAATTTGACTTGCCAAAATAAAAAAATATACAGTCTCCTACCTTTTTTTTTTTTTCTATATAGAAAATGCACTTAATAATTGGAAGCAAACTTGGCAGAAAACATGGTTCGAGTACTTGATACAAATAGTACTGTTTGACGGCTATATGTACAAATTTTAATTTTTGTGAACTGTTTTCTATAAAAGAAATAATTAAAATAAAAAAATACACCACTGTGATGACGTTTAGGCGTAGAAAATATGAACTCGGGGTTCTTGCACAGTACTATTTTATTTATCTATATGTTTAGTTTAGGATAAATTTCATCAAAAGTCACTAAATTTTGTTCTTTGTCGTGAATTAGTGACTCAAGTTTGATATTAACTAAATTTTCTATTTGTTCTAATTAAATCACTTTATCATTTTTTCTATCCTGAAAATTAACAAAATCTGATGTGGCCTCCAACACATCATTTAGGACCAATTGTGTAAGTCATTTTAAATACGTGAACTATTTCTCACCTAATATTCTAACACTTACTCTTATTTTTTCCTCTCAAGTTTTTTGTTTTTTTTTTTAAATGTTGACGCTTCCAGTCAATTGTTGCAACCCGCTTGTAGCAAAATGGAAAAATTACTTTTTAGTCCAACATTATTACAATTTTACAGTTTCTGTAATACCCTTATGCAAAGATATATCTGACGATGGGCAATTTGTATCTATACTATATAGTGCGCAGGAGAATAAAACTTAGTGCTGAGAAGTCCATTTCGATATTTGTAAAATATACCCTTTCTTCCACTGGTTTAGTTGAATCCTCACTTTACGAAACTGTCTTTTTTGTTGTTGTTGTCAACCAGACTCGGTATTGGAAAAAAAAAGAAAAAAAGTTAAGGTAATAACCTTGAAAAAAGAGTCTCAGCAATCTTTAGTCCAACTTTATTAAGAGGGTTGATTCTGAAGATTTTGGGGTCTGATGTAGGTGAAAATTTTTGAGCTCTTTATATGTATAATTTTTTTATGAGACCGGCTAATACACTTTCATAGGTAGGGGTAATTAATGAGTGAGCGAGTTAAGGTATACTCATGCTTGGCTCATTAAGTAAATGAACGAGTTTAAGCGAGTTATGAGCAGTTCATGAGTTATGAGTACCAAAATTAACAAATTATCATAATTCATTTAAATAAAATAGAATAAAAATCTAACAAAAATTAACAAAAATAGAATCAATATATTACATTCTCCACAGTAACATCAACAATCAACAAAAATAGTGCAGCTATCGACTTTGTTTTGGGTGATGGCGAATAGGCTTTAGGTTTAGGTTTTGGGTCAGTTTCTATCGACTTTGTTATGCCGACTTTACAAAAATATAAATGTATGAATATGACATAGGGATTTAATGAGGCAAAGCCGCAAGGATGATTTAATGGCATAACTTTAGTTCATTGATTTAATGAGCGAGTTATGAGCAATTTACTCACCTCTATCCATAGGTATTTTAACACCATATGCTTATTAAGTCATTTTTGCATTTTCAGTGTCCAAACAGTAGATCGGAATCGTTCAATATGAGATCATATTAAAATGTACTTGGAGACCAAATTCTATATTTTTTTGGAATTTTTTTACTTTTTTTTAAGATAGGTAGAAAATCCATTGATTCAGAATATTCTAAACCATTAAAAAACATTGATTTTCTACCTACCTTAAAAAATAGTAAAAATATTCAAAAAAAATGTAAAATTTGGTCTTCAAGTACGTTTTAATATGAATATCATGTTGAACGATTTGGATCGCCTATTTGGACTTTTAAAAAACAAAAATAACTTATAAATATATGATGTTAAAATACTTATGAAAGCGATTAGCTAGCCTTATTTTTTTATTGATATACCAATAGATCATATCTATTCATAGAAAAATTTGAACTCTTTATATATACAAAATTTGAGGTCTAATATTTTATTTATTTTTAATATATACAAAATTTGAGATCTTAGAGGACCTTCTAATATGTGGGCTGAGGAAGGATTTGGAGCACCAGATCGTGACCCCAATACATCTCCAACCTGTAATAAAACAATCAGATAGATTACTATTACAAAATTATTTTCATAGGTCATAAGGTGGGGTTTTAAATTTAAAAAAGACTATAGGACATACATTTTCCATTGTTAGATCCACCAACAAGCAGACAGGACTGTGCTTTAGTGCAAATGAAACCGGCATGCTTCACCAGCCCTTGCTTCCCCTAATTTCAATGAAGAAATAACATATAAAAAAACATTTTTAAGGCATGATTTAGAGAATATATATTAACTTAATTAGTTTATAAGAAAATCAAGTAGGATACCTTGGCTGAAATGATGTTATTTGATCTATCTATCATTGGCATTTTTGCACCAGCCAATTTTGTTTCTGATCTCCCTAAGGTTTACAACTCTGACCTTAGGTCGATCAGGCAACCCTTGAAAAACCTATCATACATGTCAAAAGAACCAAATCAATTTAAATGAAGTCTAGCTTCTTTCTTGCCTCAAGTCCTTCAATCTCCATTCCAAATGACTTGTCACTGCAAAAGGATAAAATAATAAGAATCAGTACACATACTAACAGTACGTGTTTCCTTTTCCCCCCATAAAATTAAAAAGCTAAAGATGGATTCTTACATAAGCTGTACGAGATCATACAACTCATAACCTCCCATTTGAGCGAGGGGTTTGGTAAGTTCCACAATCTTGGCAGCATAGTCCGCAAAGAAATGGATCTGGAAAAGCAAAGAGAGATTTGCACACTTATCCGTAAGATATTCCAAACCTATCATCTACACCAACATCGCTTATCTACATGCACTAGTGGAGAACTATGAAACAGGAACGGTCAAAAATCCTTAATAGGAACAGACCTACGTCCGTTCCTGACCCAGGGGATACTGAAAGTACCACTAAACAGGAACGGTTGTATAGCTGTTCCTAATTGTACAATCAAGGACGGTCATTTATACAACCGTTCCTATTTCTTAGAATAATGACGGTCGTTTAATAAAAAGGCGTTCCTGTTTGTACGAACAGGAACGATCGTTTATTAAACAACCGTTCCTATTTGTAGAAATAGGAACGTCTTTTTATTAAACGACCGTTCCTATTTGTACAAACAGAAACACCTTTTTATTAAACGACTGTTCCTGATACAATCAAGAACGATTTTTTAAAATAGCTGTTCCTGATTGGTTATTTTCAAGGATGATTGTTTACAAATAGCCGTTTCTAAATTGAACTTTAATTTAAAAAAATAAATTCATTATTTGGCCAGCTACCACATATTTTTGCTGGTCTATAAGACATAAATCATAATATGTAAGAATCATATGAAACATGAGATAAAGATCAACATATACTTCGCAAATAAAAAAAAGCTCACGTACACCAAATTTACAATAATCCTAAATTATTACAAAATAACACATCCTAAATAGTTTTTCTTTTTTCCACTAATACTTCCTTCAAGAAAAATCTAGCGCACAATGATCGGATATAGCTGAAGTTTGTTTCATTGTAACTTGTGGGAAACTCCTGCATTTTTTAAATGATAGAAGATCACAATTACCAATTTCTCAGAGATTTGCTTCTTTCAGCTGCCGTCAGTTTGCTCCAAACTTAAATATAACAAAAAAATACAATAAAGAAGGTTATGAAAATGCATTAAAACAATAACTTTAGCAGAAGAAATGGCATCGGCGGTTTCTTTGGCCCCCATGCGTGGAACACTTGCAATAACATCACCAGTGGCAGGGTCTTGTACCTAAGTTAAATAAATGTAAATTTCAGTCCTAATAATAAAGCAATAACCAACAATAACAATGTAAAAGTGAGTAGATCCAGTAAATCAAAATCAAAATTTCAGTCTTAATATCAGTTTTGTCTAATCTCTCAGTAAATCAAAATCCAATTATACATATCTAAAATCGCCATTCAACAAAGAAGGAGAGAGACCTACCTTGCATTGGCGTAATAACTCGGGGGAGAAGGAGGCAGAGAGACCAGTGGCAGTGGCAGCGGCTTGGTTTTCGCAGCGGAGAGACACCACCGGTGCAGGAAGAACATTTTTGCTAGGGTTTTCTCAAGAAACAAAGAAGAGGAAAGAGGGAGAGAAGGACAGCGGCTTCGTTTGCTGCATTTACGTTTTTGCTAGGGTTTTCTCAAGAGACGAAGAAGAGGAAAGAGGGAGAGAAGGATCAGCAGCTTGGTTTTCTCAAGAGACGAAGAAGAGGAAAGAGGCAGAGAAATAGCGGCTTGGAAGAGACGGGGAAATGAAATTTTCAAAATGAAGAGAGTGGCTAGGGTATTGGCGGCCGATCAAAAGACATGGTGGGAAATGAAATTTTTCGGAAGGGAGTGGAATACAATCGAAATTTTCAGCTGATCAAGAACAGTTGTTTATAAACAAGCGTTCCTGATAGTTCAGGAACGGTCATTTATAAACAACCGTTCCTGATTATCAACTATCAGGAACGATTGTTTATAAATGACCGTTCCTGAACTATTAGGAATGCTCTTTTATAAACGACTGTTCATGTTACTCATTTTTAAGGTCATCTTTTAACTTTGTCCGTTCCTAATAGATATCAGTAACGCGTTTTTGGTTTATCCGACCCTGATGTGCCGATACTAGAAGTGCATTCTCCACTAGTGATGCCAATCGAGTTGAAAGGAATTTCAACTCAAGTCCTTCACTCCTTGTACCAAAACTTTCTTATGAATTATAATTAGTGAAGTATCTTGGTTGTCTTTACTATAACTTAGAGGTGTAAAAGGATCGGATTATTATCCGATTTCGTCTGGATCTGAATTTGGAAAATTACCTAATATTTGTATCTGTAAAATTATAGCAGATAAGAATACAATAAGATTTTTAACTATCTGTAATTATTTGTATCCAACTGTTTACATCTCTAAACCATAACAAATACTATATGTTCTTAGAGTGGGGTTAAAATGCACCCTTCTTTTTGTGATCCAAACGTGCACCCTTTCCTCGTTTCTTCATTTTTAAAGTTCAAATAGTTGATTTGAATCTACCAACGTGTTCTACATATTAAAATGTGCTTGGAGACCAAATTTTACATTTTTTGGAAATTTTTTACTATTTTTTCAGAATTTTTGAAAATCATCACTGTGCTGAATTTTTTATTATTGTTAAGTTTAATAAAAAATTCTGAAAAAATAGTAAAAAATTTCCAAAAAATGTAAAATTTGGTCTCCAAGCACATTTTAATATGTAGAACACGTTGGTAGATTCAAATCAAATATTTGAATTTTAAAAATGAAGAAACGAGAGGAGGGTGCACGTTTGGAGCACAAAAAGGAGGGTGCATTTTAACCCCACTCATGTCCTTAAATTGATTTATTAAATTGCATATACATACCAATAATTTATTAAACTACATATACAGATATATTCGTATGAACAATATAATACTATGACATGATTAGTGACTATTGTTTTCATAATATGATATATGTTTTGTAATAAACAAACTTGTTATGAAAAATATTAGATCTAATTTATGAAAGAAAAAATTATATTTATATATATATTTTTTTACTAGAATATACATTAGTAATTTATTTTAAATTATCAGATTCATATCCGTATTGGTATCCGTCTGATATCCGATTTGTTTCCATATCCAAAAATATCCATATTTGTATCCGTATCCAAAAAATTATTACATATAAAAATACAGTTTGACCACTATCCAATCCATATCGAACCGTTTACACCCCTACTTTAACTAATTAATTACCAATATCTATGTAATTATCTAGTAAAAAATGATACCAAATTGAATGTTGTTTACCCGGTAAAGAAGAAGAAGAAGAAACAGGCCAACAACTCTTTTTAAATTGATATTTGTTTAAAAAAATAATGATTATGAATAAACTTATATGAAAGTTGGTAATTATTTTATTTCGATTATCTAATTTTTTTCTAGTCATAAAAGTAATTCAAACATAACTTCGAAAGTAATTTCATAAATATATATATTCTTAGATCTGGTACATGGAATTTTTCAAAGAAGCCTTTGAATCCAATCTTTTAGTCGCAGGCCGTATGGACAAAAAAGATCACAAATTGAAAAGGTAAGAAAAAAAGTACAAAATAAGAAAATATACCTTCTTGAAGAGAATAACGAATAAGCCAAAGCCTCCATTATTTTTTTCTCTCTTAAACCCTAACATCAAGCTTCTAAAATCTAGCTAAAGAAAATTTTAAGCTTCACTCGCTTCAAAAGAGAAGCACATGTGCGGCGTTAACTGAGTTTGTTCACGCTATTTATAAGCACTCAAAATTCATTTTAACCGTCGGATGAACAATTAATGTTTAATCCTAGATGAACATAATAATCTTCACTAAATACCTAAAAGAATATGGTTTTTGTTGTAAAATAAAGATAAAGAAATCAAACAAGATATTAACAATATATAAGATAGCTATCTTTTATTCTTATTCTTTTCTTGTGTGTCAAATACAATTTTACAATCCTCTATTTATAGGTAGAAAATGTAAATAACAAGCCATGGTAAATTAATTGTATTGATAAATGAGAAGAGAATAACATAAATCTTTATGAGGAGTTTTGAAGTAATTATAGAAGAGTTGCAAATGAACATCCATCCATAACTTATTTTATTTATAACACTTCCCCTTGGATGTTCATTGTTCATTATACGCTGTTAATATGATACTTTAGGATCGATATTAACATGATACTTCAGGATCACGTACTGCCTCATTAAAAACCTTACCAAGAAAAACCCATTGGGATAAAAACTTGGTTAAGAGAAAAAGAGTACAGTGCGTATAACGCTTCCCCTCATTTTGATATCATTGAATATCCTTCAATCGATGTAGACCTATCTTCTTTGTGAGTTGTACAAAAACCTTTGTCGGTAAAGATTTTGTGAATAAGTCTGCCAGATTGTCGATTGATCGGACTTGGCAAACATCTATTACGCCTTCCTTTTGTAGGTCATGTGTCGAAAAGAACTTTGGCGCGATATGTTTAGTTCGGTCTCCTTTGATATATCCTTCTTTGATTTGTGCAATGCATGCTGCATTATCTTCATATAGCGGAGTATGATTTATCTTGATGTTTTCAAGTCCGCATTCTTCCTGAATGTTTTGAATCATTGACCGTAACCAAACACATTCTCGACCCGCCTCGTATAGAGCGATTAGCTCGGCATGATTTGATGATGTTGCCGTAAGAGTTTGTTTTGTCGATCGCCATGAAATTGCAGCTCCACAATAGGTGAATACGTATCCTGATTGGGATCGTGCTTTATGTGGATCCGACAAATATCCAGCATCTGCATATCCAATTAAATTGGATTTTGTATCCTTTTGATAGTATAACCCCATATCTCTAGTTCCGCAGAGATACCGAAATACATGTTTAATTCCATTCCAATGCCTTCTGGTTGGTTTGGAACTATATCTCGCTAACACATTTACTGCAAATGAGATATCGGGTCTCGTATTATTTGCAAGATATAATAATGCCCCGATTGCACTTAAGTATGGTACTTCAGGACCAAGTACTATTTCATTATTTTCTTGTGGGCGAAAATGATCTTTTTCTGCATTTAGCGATCATACGACTATTGGTGTACTCAAAGGATGAGCTTTATCCATATTGAATCTCTTTAATATTTTTTCAAAATAATTTAATTGATGGATAAATATTCCATTCTTTAGATGTTCGATCTGCAGGCCGAGACAAAATTTTGTTGCACCAAGGTCTTTCATCTCAAATTCATTCTTCATTAATTTTGCAGTATTCTCAATCTCTTCAGGAGATCCAATAATATTTAAATCATCAACATACACTGCAATGATTGTGAAATCTAGATTTGATCTTTTAATAAAAACACATGGACTAATTATATTATTTTTATATCCTTCTTTTAGAAGGTACTCACTCAGTCGATTATACCACATTCGACCAGATTGTTTTAGTCCATATAAAGATCTTCTTAATTTTATAGAGTACATCTCTCTAGGTTTTGACTTATATGTTTCAGGCATTTTCAATCATTCTGGGACTTTCATGTATATATCAATGTCAAGTGAACCATATAAATAGGCTGTTACAACATCCATAAGTCGCATTTTTAGATTTTCTGCAACTGTGAGACTTATTAGAAATCTGAGAGTTATCGCATCTACTACAGGTGAATACGTTTCTTCATAATCAATTCCTGGTATTTGTGTAAAGCCTTGTGCCACCAGCCTTGCTTTATATCTCACAATCTCATTTGTCTCACTTCTTTTTATGACAAATACCCATTTGTAACCTACAGGGTTAACATCTTTGGGTGTTTGGACTACAGGTCCAAATACTTGCCGCTTGTCTAATGAACTTAATTCTGCTTGTATGGCATCTTTCCATTTATGCCAATCATTTCTTTGTCTACACTCTTCGAGAGTTTTTGGCACATTATCTTCTTCGTTTATAACATCGCTTGTTATAGCGAATGCAAATATTTCATCAACATGTGTTTTATTTCTATTTAATATAGTACCATTTATTACATAATTTATAGAAACCTCATAATCATTTGGTACTTGAGTTTCTTCTAGAATTCCATCAACCTCTTCTAGGGTTTTATCGACTTCTTCAAGAGTTTTACCATTAATCTCTTCTGGGATTTTATTGACTTCTTCAGGAGTTTTATCATCAACCTCTTCTAGGGTTGAACCAACTGCTTTATTCTGCTCTTTTCTTTTATGTGGATTTACATCCTTGGAACCAAGTGGTCTTCCACGTTTTCTACGCACATTAGATTCATTAGATATTTTTGTAATGTCAATTCGAGCAGGTGCATTTATAGCTGGAATATGTGATTTAGTAACTCTATTCGTATCGGTGAATGCATCAGGCAATTCATTTGCAATTCTTTGCAAATTTATGATCTTTCGAACTTCGAGTTCACATTGACCACTTCGGGGGTCAAGATAAGATAACGATGAATTCCAAGTTACTTGTTTATCCAGTTTTTGTTTTTCTTTCCCTAAATTTGGGAATATTGATTCATTAAAATGACAATCAACAAATCTTGCTGTAAAAACATCTCCTGTTAATGGTTCTAAATATTTAATAATAGAAAGAGAGTTAAAATCAATATAAATTTCCAGCCTTCTTTGAGGTCCCATTTTTGTGCGTTGTGGAGGAGAAATTGGAACATATACAGCACAACCAAATATCTTTAGATGAGACAAATTTGGTTCTCTTCCAGAGACCAATTGTAACGGGGAATACTTCTAATCAGCAGTTGGTCTTAATCTAATGAGTGCAGCGGCATGTAATATGGCATGTCCCCATGCAGAAGACGGTAGACTAGACCTCATAAGTAATGGTCTAGCAATTAATTGCAACCTTTTAATCAACGATTCTGCTAGACCGTTTTGTGTACGAACATGGGCCACTGAATGTTCTACCGTAATTCCAATAGACATGCAATAATCATTAAAAGTCTGAGAAGTGAACTCACCTGCATTATCAAGCCGGATTCTTCTAATTTGATAATCCGGAAAATTAGCTCTCAATTGGATAATTTGTGCTAATAGTCTAGCAAATGCAACATTTCTTGTTGCTAACAAACTCACATGTGACCAACGTGTTGATGCATCAATTAACACCATAAAATATCTAAACGGTCCACATGGAGGTGTAATAGGTCCACATATATCTCCTTGAATTCTTTCTAAAAATGAAGGAGCTTCAGGTCCAACTTTATTTGGAGATGGCCTACTAATTAGTTTTCCAAGAGAGCATGCTTCGCATGTCATATCTTTTGATAATAGGATCTTCATGTCCTTTAGGGGATGCCCATTTGCACTTTAAATTATTCTCCTCATCATTATATTTCCTGGATGACCCAATCTATCATGCCACAATGTAAATAACTTTGGATCAACTAACTTCTGGTTAGTAACCATATTTGATTCTATTGTACTTATATAAGTTCCATATAGTCCAGAGGACAATGCTTGCATCTTTTCCATTATGATTTTATGGTTATTCTTAATAGATGTGATATGAAGATATTCACAATTTCTCTCATTCATAGTTTCAATATGATAACCATTCTTTCGAATATCTTTAAAACTTAGCAGATTTCTTCTGGATCTACTTGAATATAATGCATCATCTATTATTAATTTTGTTCCTTCAGGTAACAAAATATAAGCTCTTCCGGAGCCTTCTATTAAATTACTTGTGCCAGATATAGTGTGAATATTAGTCTCACCAAGATACAATTGTGAAAAGTATTTCTTACTTTTCAATATGGTATTAGTTGTTCCACTGTCTACCAGACATGAATCTTCATTACTTATCATTGCGTCAGCCATTTTCCTTTAAAATAAAAGAATGCAATAACTTCCACTTATTCATTAACTTTATTTGCATAAAAAAATTGAAATGTAAATTTAAACCTTTAGTAAACATAAACATAAAATTGTACATTTTATTTTTCTCCCTTAGTAAAAGTGTTTATTTTTTTTCATCCGCATTATGGAATAAATCTGATACATCAAGATGTGCATCCATATGGCATTAATTTCTGGGGTCATTTTCAGTAAAGTTAGTTTCCACATTTTTTCCCATTTTTTTTTTTTTTAAGTGGCATACAACAGGTACAACCAATAATTTGTCATCCCACATGTGTGACAAACATCTTCAAGATGTTTCCCTTTCTCATTTCTATTAATATGTATTTATAACAAAATACAACTTTAAGTAATTAATAACATAACTTCAAGTTATGATAAATGAAAAGGGAGATAAATTCAAGTTTTGTGAGATTTACCAAAATAGATACATATCAATAATTTCAGATTATTAATATCATAACTTCAGGTTATTAATGCCATAAGTTTAGGTTATTAATATCATAACTTCAGGTTATGAAAATGGAGATAAATAAATATAAATAAAAGAATACGTAAATGCATGAATAAATAAATTTAAATGTATTAATAACTTCAGGTTAATATTATATAACTTCAAGTTATAATAAAATATTTTATTTAATAACTTCCGGTTATTAAATTGCTTGACTGCGCAATTGTAGAATTTAAGTTGAATTAACTTCGGGTTATATTTTCATTCAATGACCTATAATAACTGCTGGTTATTATATTAATTTTATATGAAAATTTCTAATCAACTTTAAGTTTTAATTGGGAATAATTCAGGTTATTATTCATCCAGTGGCCTATAATAACTGCTGATTATTATATTAATTTTAAAGTAAAAATTCTAATAGAAATTCAGGTTCTAAATAAACATTTAGTTTTGATAATAACTTCAAGTTATTATTCCATCATTCACTTGAAGGAATGATTCTTATAAACTAAAACAAATATAATCAAAAATTTAAATGAAATTTAAATTAATGAAAGATATAAAAATTAATCACATAAATTACTTACAGGATTACTTTGCAACTTCCGAGCAATTCGTGCTGATAACGTGTTGTAAAATAAAGATAAAGAAATCAAACAAGATATTAACAATGTATAAGATAGCTATCTTTTATTCTTATTCTTTTCTTGTGTGTCAAATACAATCTTACAATCCTCTATTTATAGGTAGAAAATGTAAATAACAAGCCATGGTAAATTAATTGTATTGATAAATGAGAAGAGAATAACATAAATCTTTATGATGAGTTTTGAAGTAATTATAGAAGAGTTGCAAATAAACATCCATCCATAACTTATTTTATTTATAACAGTTTTAAAAAACCACGCCGCAGAATTACATCGCCATTGTTTTTAGAAATTAAGTACGTAACGTATTTATCACACTATTTTTTGTCCATACATATATACCTAACAATATTCAATTTATTACAAGCATGTTATGTCCCGATTCACTAATTAATGATTGAGATTAAAGTTTTGAGAAAAAAAAAAGGAGTAAATCTTAGTCGTTGGATATGTTGATGTAATCCACAAATAAAATAATTAAGGTCAGGTATAATCTGAGCCATCTGATTTGGGATTAGAATTAAATTACGAAAAAACTGGGTGTATGCCCATCCAAACTTCACGATTTAAAAAAATTTCCATCCAAATTTCAAATTATAATATATACCATAGAAAAATCAACTATGTTATTTACATCAAAATATTTTTTCTCCAAAAATTAACATTAAAATGCTATATTAAATTAGAATTCAAATGATTAAATTGTTGTCTGTCAGTTTACATCCATTCTTTATCTCGCATTTTTTTTTATTAATTCCGTTCTATAACTTGAAGTCTCTCATTTTTGTACACCCCTCAAGCTCTCTCGTTTTTTAATAAATAAAATAAAATAAATCTATTGTCCCTCTATCTGGTTTAAACTATGTTTGCATCACTTTATTACCATTTCTACAAACTGGTAGCAATATTTTGTTAAGAGAATGTAGTCTGATCTTCGATTTTCTAGCTACTATAGAAATTTAATATAAAAACAATCGAATCCATTGCAAATTTTGTATGTCTAAAAAGGGTTTTCTTTGAATCACCCAGGAACAAACAAAGGTAGTTTAGAATTGAGATAGGAGGTTTCTTTTCTCTTCAAAACAAAGTCGAAACTAAATATGCGCTAGCTTTTAATGCTTTCTCATTAATCTGGGCTGCGTTTGAGCTGAAGCCCGCTTTGTAGCAGGCCTGGCTGAACAATAAAGGCCCCCCCCCACGAACTATCAAAACTTCCTCGATTAGGGTCTCCATGCTTGCTAATTAATTACATTTTTACTCAATTTGAATTTGATTCAACTGAAAGAAGATCAAGTTTATTTCTGGAAAGTAGAAATACCCTAACCCTAACCCTAAGCCCTAAATTAAATGAAGTCTTACTCAATTAATAAACTGTTGTCTATACATGATATATAGGTAGGGACTACCAAGGTTATTACTGAACCAACCAATGATCGAGATGCGAGTATCACTTATCGATGAGGAGGCGTTCGACGAATTGGGCATTGAATTTCATATACTACATGACCGATATCTTCCGTGTCAATATATATCCAATGTTACGTTGGGAGTGTTTCGGGATGACGACTTTGATCTATTAGTGGGTTTCGCAGATTCCATAATCTGATGACCTATCATGAGATCGAAGTCTCTATTATTCAAGTATGGATATATAATGTGTCTTTGTTATTTTAAACATATCTATTCTTTTTAATTAACCCCTTTTCTTGTATTCAGACACGGGTTATGCATGATGCTAACTCCTTTAGGAGAAAGAAACAATGCTGACATTGGTTTTCTGGACCCAAATATGGTGAGCACCACATATGTTCAACAGTACTCTGAATATTTCCTTGCATACTTGGCCGATATCTTGATACAGTTTCAGTATATGCGGCATGTATTCGCACCATGCCACCAACTGTAAGCTGTTAATTCTACTCATTTTTATTGTCTATTTTTAACAAGTTCATATTGACTTATTACTATTTCTTACAATTGTAGACGAAATTGTGTGTTTTTGTTATTAACTTATTATCCCAAGTCAGAATATTGTCTATGCGGTGGACTCTTTATTGAGGGAGGTGAAAACTGGGAGTAATTAATTGTTCCACACTTACATAAGTAAACAAAATACATACAATGTAAAAACAAAATAATAATTTGGCATACTTCTAGATACCATAATGATCTTTATTAATTATAGTGTTTATCGCTCATCCATACAGAAGGGAGGATGGCACATGCTAGGAAAAACAACCATGAAATTCAAAAAGTTTCCGGTATGAAAATATTTTAATCGAGTCTTTCGTTGTAACTTATTTCAAGTTTCAATTGCACTATTAATTATATTTTATTTTAAATAATACACATTTTGATGTGAGCCCCTAAAGAGCCAATATCTGAGAGTGAGGACTTTATTTAATAAAGAACATAGAGATGCTCCTCAAATATCATGCACATTATTTTTCAAAAGTATGTCAAGCACTTATTTCTATGTTGCTTTTAGATTAACTTCTTATATATGTTATTTGAGGAGGGTTCAAATACCTTCATTTTTTGTGCCTCCATCATGCTTCTATTTTTAAAAATTTTAATAACGCAAAATTTATAATTTAAAAGTCAAAATAAAACCGTTGGATATGATCCGCAATCATTTTATCTATGCACACGTAATTATGACATTTCAACTTTGTTTGGGTTGTCATCAAGAGCTTGTAAAAACATACTTATGTTGATAATTTCTAGACGTTGATTTTTCAAATGATTGATTCACATAAAACAAAATCGAAATGTGATATTTTTTTTATGAGCATGTAGAGAAAATAATGTAGATCACATCTAATGGTTTATTTTGATGTTTATGATTTAAATTTTGATTTATTAATACTTTTAAAAATAGAGGCATGGTGGTGGAGACACAAAAAATGGAGGCATTTGAACCCTCATCAAATAACATATATAAGAAGTTAATCTAAAATCACATTTATTAAAATCAGCAATTTTAAAATTGGTTTAATAAATAGTAAATAAATTTCAAAAAATGTAAAGTTTGGTCTCCAATAATATTTTAATATAGAGATTACATCTAACTATTTGGATCGACTACTTGGACTTTGAAAATCAGAAAATCAATTAATTGCACCATAGTTTTGAAACAAACATTTTGATATTAACCAACCTTTACATACATAGATACATAGAGAGAGAGAGGAGGGATCCACTAATATAGGGTGTAATTCGGTGTCAACAAAAAAAAAGATGTAGGTGGATCCCTTCTCTCTATATATTTGATGTTTTAAATTGCTTTGACAAAACTCTTTCATTTTTTTTATTTTTCTTAATTAGGGCTTGACACTCTTATATATATAGGAAAAGAAAACAAACAAAAAGCAAAACAAAAATCAGTTTTACATTTGTAAACCGAGTAACTTTTATTGATCTAAATTATGTAAGTACGTGGATAAAACTTCAGGCTGCTCGTTAATTAATTATGAAATTTTGTATACATGTAGAGAGCTTTTCTCCAGAGTTTGAGCCTTATCTTTGTATCCTGCAACCAAATTAAGGAGTTAAATATGTAATGAATGAATGAATGAATTAATTAATGCAATTAATTCTTGGGTACTGATTAAATATTAATGAATGCATGATGATTACCAGGGCTTTGAATCCAGGCTTGGAGTTCAGGCAATTAAGAGAGGATATTGTAATTGAGAAATGTTAGATGAGTTAACGGTAGTGATAGTTGAGGATGGAGAGGAGATGTGGTGTTGGATATCTATCTCGTGCCACCGCAAAATATAGGTATAGCGCGGGAACTAAAATATAACTATCGGAATTGAAAGACTGTTCGGTGAACCTGAAGGTTAAATTGTAGAAGTCCATGCAGGGTGCTTACATCGTCCTTGATCAAGGTTCGTAGCTTTATTACTAATTTCATATTCAGACTCGGAAGATTGCTATTCAATATTGGTCAGAAAGCTATTTATTAATAATTCACTATTAATTAAAGATGGCAGTTATTTGATTGAATACTAAACATCTTAAGATTGTTCCAAATTACATGCATAGATGTGCTGTTTAAGAAATAAAAATTAAGACATGAACAATTTTAGTGAATAATTTTAAAATTTATAAATTGCAAAATTTATTTTTATATGTATTATAAAAATGGGATGCAAATTAATTATCCATGAAATAATTGAAAAGGAGAAAAAATGTATGACTTTTAAAAATTAAATATGTGAAGCGGATGGAGGAAGAGATTGAACTAATTAAATCTGGTATCGTTGACTGGTTGAATGGTATCCACTGTCCAGTGCAGGAGATCTCCAGGAGTTTTCTAAGTAGCTGGAGGAGAAGAGAGGAGAATGAACTGGAGAAGACTACAAGTACAAAAGATCCTAAACCAGTTTCTGTTATGAATATTAAATTATATATATTATATATAGTAGCAGTAGCGTTTCAGGTATGGGCTCACAACCTAGAACTCAATCAAGATTCTAAAGATCACTGATCGATCTCCTTAATTAAATTTCTGTTTCTCTCTCTCCCATTTGAATTTGATCTCTAGCTCTTTCCAGTACTTTCCACAATAAGCAAATGTCAGACAGCACGAGCACGACCAGCAAGATGATCACGTTCACGAGCAGTGATGGTTTGTTGTTCAAGGTACCGGAAACAGTCGCGAAGCAATCTAAAAAGATGAGCAAAATGATAGAAGATTTCGGCACCGACGAAAGCTTCATCCGGCTGATGGATGTCAGTGGTAGTATCCTTGAAATGGTGATCGAGTTCTGCACCGAGCACATGGAAGCAGCAGAGCGACTTAGGAACTGGGACAAGCAATTTTTTGCAGACAAGCCAACGGACATTGTGTTGAAGCTTGTTGACGCAGCTGAAGCTGAAAATCTGGACATCAAGGAGCTGATGGATGCGGCAACCAAAAATGCGTGCGACAGGCTAGTTGTCAAAGAAGGAGAAGGAGGAGGAGGACAAAAAGAAGGACTTGGCTTCAAAGAAAAATTATCACCTGACGACAAAGAGGAGGAGGAGGATTAGGAGTTAAGAGAAGAATAGAAGATGCATGCATGCATGCGCCAAAAGCAAGTTTTTTAATTCTCCTGCTTTGATTTGGTTCAAGATTGTGTCTTTTAGTTTTCAAGAATATTGTTTCTTTTTGTTGATGTCAAAGTTAGTTTTATTCTACTTGTATCATATTCATATGATATGGCAAAAAGGTACATGGAATTTGTTTCAAGATTGATGAGTTGTTATGTGTTTCACAAGTAATTAGATTGAGTTGTTATATATATATTTCATCCATTTTTAGTTTTTCCGATCCACAAGTAATTAGATACAAGTTTCACAAACCTATCATATATAATTTACAAATCCAATCCATGATCAGTTCTTCTTGCATGCGTCAAAATGTTCATCTGAAAATGACTAACATTTAATTTTCTAGTGCTAGCTAGTGAAACATTTATTTATAATTTTGACAAAAATTAATGCCCATAGACCTTGAATTAGATTAGATTAGATTCTTTAAAAATTACTGATGCAGCCCAGCCATCTTAATTAATTAGATCATCTTATGCTACCCTCCTTAATTTTTTGTTTGCAAAGGAAATTAGTTCATAGTAAATTGAATAATATATATACCTTTCTTTCACAGCATAAATTAAGTTAACATGAAGAAAAAGGAATAATACCAATACCAATACCAATACCAATATAGTGTGCATGCATGGTTCTTCAAATGAAATAAGTCACATTTAATTACAAACCATGCATGCATATACAATATAATATAAAATTCATCTACCTAGCTAAGATAATGAATTCAATTGAATTCTGTCGAAGTTGGATTTCTTGGAAACACAAATCCTTGATTAGATTAGTTGTTCTTGGAAACACAAATCTTAGGACGACTAAGATTTACCTAGCTAGCTGGCGAGCAAAACATTTTTAGTTTTGACAATTAATCAAGTTAGCCCATAGAACTTAGTTATCTGTCTTTGCCTTGCATTATAATTTACATTATTTAGAAATTACTCATACAGAAAATATATCTCACATCTTAGTTCTTAGATCATCATCATATGCATAATGCTAGATAGCCTCCTTAACTTAGTTCGTAACACGAATTCATTGTTTACAAATCTATCTTGTAAGATGACTTAATTTGAAGTCCTAATTAATTAAATATGTTGTATGTAGCTAGCAAATCCGTAATTAGTTGTCCTAAGATCGATGCCGGCAAATTAAGGAATAATTAATTATAAAATGTCATATATAAACTGCATGCCTAGCTACGTACGCACATCAATCTTATGTTAATTAAGAACTGTTGCCATATATAATGTATTAGATGAATATATTAATGGATACTGCTATTGCATAGAGTAATTACTAATTAGCATCCACACAAATATACTCATTTTCCACACAAGTAATTAGACAGATAAAAACAAACAGCTAACTTAGTTTATTTCATGTAAAACTCATCCTTTAAAACTCAAAGGGAGGTGTTTTGAGCCGGAAGATTGAGGGAGGTCCAAGATCTGCTGACAGCGACTATTTAAGCTTTAAGGCAACGCCATTAATTGTATATACATGTTAAACGCTTAATTCTCCAACATACATGTGAAATAACCAAAAGAAATATTCAGGAACTTTACAACTAAAAAAGATAATAGCAAAACCTGTGATGGGTATGAAGCATAAGAGCATTGGTGATGCCACTTGCAACCAATTCTTCAGTCAACCTTTGTTACAAAATAAAAATAAAAGTTCTGTACTCAGAGAACAACAATCAGCTCCTCTATTGGAACAACTTCAGAATCGAGCAAAGAGAATACATATCGATGGTAGACCATCTAAAACCTGAAAAGAACAAAACAATTAATCCCATTAAAATATAAAAACTAAAAACTTGTTATAAACACAAAAATAAAATAAACATGGAAACGGATAGCATAATCAAACCTCCTTAATTAACGTCAGCTACTTTCTCATCTTCGACATAAAGTGATACTTTCCTATGAACGCATCTTTGCATTAAGGGTAGCGCAATCTCACGCTCATGCCCAATCTGCATTCATCATTAAATAAAACTTTTTAATGTGATCAATAATTCGGGAAATCACTAAAGTGCATCAGCATATAATCAATAGTGGTAATCCATTAGCTAACTTTTTTTGTTTGAGTAAAAATAGAGTTCAAGCCTCCATTTGATTGATAAAATAGTCCATTACAAAAGTTTTGTAAGAAACAGAAATAAGAAAAATAATAGAAGGCTGATCATTAGGTATGAGTCAGCTTAGGTAAAGAAAATAACAGAAGTAAAAACAACAAATAAAACAGTAGAATAATAACTAAAAGAAAAGGCAAAAGAAAAGGGTAAAGGAAAACAAAAGAAATTGAATGCCATCTTCTACATTCATGCTTGCTCCAAGCTGTATCCACACTGTACTGTAATTTGACTAAGCAGTTCATCCATGGTGCTATCTTCTTCTCTGAAAATTCTCTGACACCTCTCTCTCCAGCTGATGTAGTGAGTTATCAGTGATATGGATTTTTCCCTCAATGTGTGATGTGTGCCTGTCAGTTCTTTGAAATTTGGCCGTGCGGCTTAACCAACACATTTAAGGGTTTAGGGTTTAGGGTTTGGCAGGAAATTAAACTGAAAGAAAGAGAAAGGAAAGGAAAGGCATCGTATAAACAACATATTTAACCAACCAGAGTTAGGGAGGGTGTGGAGGATCAGAAAACCAAGGTGACGGGGCCTCTACGCTCCATCTCATTTCTGCATGTCATCCTCACACATCCTTTGCATCCTCTGAATTAACATTTTGAGTTAATTCAGACAACCGTCTGATCAAAATCCCATCCGGGTCAATTTGGGCCTCGTTTGTAGCGCACAAAACTTTTAATATTAGTGCAGATTTAAATCGGACGGCCGTGATCTTAATTCACAATTTGAGTTAACTCAGAGGATAAAAATTCCCTACTCAAAAGGTATTTTCAATAAAACAGTTTCACTGGTTAAATAGATCAGTTATATTTATTTTTAAAATAAGATTTAATTATTTGGTTTGATTCACTTCAAAAACTTTTAAACTCTAATATAAAGTATTACAAGTAATTTATACCTATGTACTGAAGTATTTATATCTATGTGGTCAATTAATTTTGTTAGAGAGAGGTTGGTGCAAGGACGATTGGGGAAGATTGATGAGGAGATGCGGGGTCCACAAGTGGGAGATAAATACTTACAAGTATAAATATAAATACTTACAAATATAGGTATAAATATTTGTGTGACGATGAATCCGAAAGCATGTTATTATGGATCTCATTTGGAAGATAAAATTGCGTAGAATACATTCGTGGTTCTAAATTCGCAAAAAATTTCATAGATCGTGAGAAATGTTGACGACATTGGAAAAAAGAAAAAAAATTCACCTCTAAAAACATGTATGATTATTCTCCCCATATAGTTTGAGTGGTACTCTCATATAATCATATCAAGTTAGACATACAAGTATTAATTTATTATTTTTTAAGTATTTATACCTATGAATTTAATTAAACTTTAAAGACCACAGTGTTTTGAATAAATTTAATTAAACTAGTTAGTTAAGTTAGTTTATAGAAGTTAAAATATGTTTAAGAGATGAGTGGATGATGGGGGGATGGGAGTAGGGTGTTTCATATAATTATTCAATTACTAATTAGCATCCACACAAATATACTCATTTTCCACACAAGTAATTAGACAGATAAAAACAAACAACTAAGTTTATTTCATGTAAAACTGATAAAATTAGAGACATCAAGAATAAAGACAAATGGAGTTTTCTATTTTATTATCAGATTTTTGTATTACAGTAGAATAATTCTAAGAGTTGCATATGCTGCTTATATCATAGAGCAATACAACTATTACATCTCTAAAAAAAAGTAATCTTTCTTAATAATATAAACAATCTAACATTGATTTACTACTTAGTACTAAGCCGAAATACAAAGGAAATCTATTTCCTGTATCCTCACCACAGTGTTTCTTTTACACTCCCCCTCACCGTGGTAAGAAGATATTCACCATCCCAATTCGACTAACAGCTTGTTGAAACTCCTTGCCACCTACTGCCTTTGTTAGAATGTCAGCAACTCGCTCGACTTTACAAATGGAAATGTGATCACCTTTGAATTCAGTTTCTCCTTGAGAAAATGTTGATCAATCTCGATATGCTTGGTACGATCGTGCTGTACTGGATTGTGAGAAATCTGAATGGCAGCTTTGTTGTCACAGAATAGTCTCATTTCTTTTGTGTTTTCGAGTCCTAGTTCTGTTAAGACCTTTTATATCCATATCAATTCACAAACTCCCTTGACCATTCCTCCGAACTCTGCTTCTGCACTCAATAAAGCAACTATATTTTGCTTTTTACTCCTCCAAGTCACCAAATTACGTCCAATGAAGGTAAAGTAACCAGCAGTTGACTTCCGATCCAAGACATTACCAGCCCAGTCTGCGTTAGTAAAGCCATCAACATTTAGGTGCCCATGTTTCAAGAAGGTTATTCCCTTGCCTGGAGTTCCCTTGGGTATCTTATGTACCGATCCATAAATGATTGATATTAAAGATATGGAAAAAAAAAATAATCCTTAATCGTTTGATGAGTTAATGTAATTCATAAATAAAATAGATTAAGCAATCATGATTAGGTACTATCTCAGCTATCCAATTTGAGATGAGAATAAAATTATAGGAAAAAAATGATATATCCTTATCAAAAACTTCAAATTAATTTAATAATTATTCCATTCTGATTTTTCTAATATTTTTAGATTCTAACATTTTAGAAAATATTCGAACTAATTTTGTATAGAGTCGGGTGGTAAAAAAATGTTCAAAAAATAAATGCATTAAAATTAATTTATCAGCTTCTAATTTTGACCGCTTGAATTTATATTAAATTAATTCGAAATTTTAAACTTTTGCATATAGATGCATTACTCGTAAGATAGATGAATAAAAAAGTCAAGTACGATGAATAGAATGTAAGACAGTATGGCGGTGGCAATTGACGTTCATATATAAAAAAAAGTATGGAATATTATGAGATACCACTTGAAACTCCGAAAGAATATATATTTTCAAAAATAAATATGTTAAGAAACTTTTCTAAAATAATCGCGCCAAGAAAATTGTTTCTTGAAGTAATTTGAAGAATGTTGTGTTAAAAAAAAAATGACAAAGAATATAGGAAACAAATAAAAGTAAGTATTAGAATTAAAGAAATTAGAAAGAAGGAAAACATGTTGCATTGAAAAAACAAAAATTGGGTATCGGAAATATAAAAAAATATATATTAGGATGCATATTGTAAAGAAGGAAAATAAGTGAAAACTGAAAATTCAATATATATACTTTGTTTATTGAAAAGATTATGCATGCTCTTAATTTTTTTTAAATCTTAAATATTATTGCAATGAGTAAATTATATTATGAATAGTTAATTAATTATCTTGATTAATGAAGAAGTTGTGGCTCCAGAAGAAGATTTAGTGCGTAAAATTTAATATATATAAAAAGTTACATATTTTCTATTATAAAACTGCCAGCTCTTTTTTATGAAAATTAAAAGTTTATTTATTTGTTATTTTTTTCATTAAACATGTCAATAGACATGTACTACTACATAATAAGTGATTGTACATGGACATAAACAGGGGAGCTACACGGATTTCCTGCCGTGTGGAATGTGAAGGTGTAGAAATCCCTGAATATTTACACACGGATATTTACCCGTGTGCAATTATCAAGAGCTACATGGATTATTACATAAATAACCGTGTACAAACGCTTGCCAGCGTCGCTCTCAAAATAACCGAGCTATACGGATTATTACAAAAACAGCCGTGCACGATTACTCTTTCTACATAGACATTTAGCTAAATGTCCGTGTAGCTCTTTTTTTTTATGTTTAAACACCTTTCTACATGGACTTTAGTTAAATGTCCATGTAGAATTGTCTTTTTTTTTTATTGTATAAATACCTTTCTACACTGACTTTAGTTAAATGTCCGTGTAGATTTTTTTTTTCCAATTTTTTTTTTATGTTTAAATACATTTTTACACAGATTTTAGTTAAATGTCCGTATATAATTGTCCTCTTTTTTTCTTTTCTTTTTTGGGTGGCTAGTCTCCAATTTTGCTAGTCATTTAAAATTAGAATTCCAAAACAGAGAAACATTAAACAGAGGCCTTTTAAACTCATAATTCCAAAACTATACAATAGTATAAATAATTCATGTACACTAAATTATACAAAATTATACAAATTCATATTGAGCATTAGAAAATTTAAATAGAAACCACCTTGCCCACATACATCTAACATCGTCGATCTGCTCCTTGGTGTAACACTTTTGCTTTGGTCCATACTACAATTATAATTTGGTATTAGTTTGTAACAAGAAAAGGTAGAAGATTACAATTCATGCAACATATATATATAAAGCCTTTTGTACATGCAATCCCATGTGATAAAACATAACATCCAATACAATGTTTGTATAAAAGTTATATCATTATCACTTAGTAACCACATGATCAAGCTTTGGCCCAAAATTCAGCGAATTTTGCCAAAACTCTTGGTTATGATCTAGTTTGGACCGAAATTCCATACAAACTAAGGCGTATTAGATCCAACATATCAAAAAAGAGTATGCATGTGATCCATGACATGATGTCTCTTGGTTAAAGATCTCCAAGATATTGTATCTCCGAATGACATTCATCAACATATATATGCATACATAATAGAGAATAAAAATTCTCAATTAAAATTTTCATCCAAAATTATAAGAAAATATTTATACATAAAATTAATTGAATCTGTATAGCTTTTATATGCACCACTGAAACTTAATTTCGTAAAAAAAAATTATTGCATATTATATGAATTTACGATTGCTCTGATATCAAATGATAGTCTTAATAATTCATGATGTGTTTTACAATTAAAAAATACAAGCAATCCAGATTCCATAAATCCAAAATAAAATAGCAAAGTAATTTAAATCTTACAGTTCTGAAGTGTAAACATCTTTAGACGAAAGCGTTAGTACTGATCTTCAACGGTTTTCCTCAGATCTAATGATGGAGACCTTAGGCGTTTTCTTTCTCACTTTCAAAGATCTTAGATTCGGCCTCCTTATACGTAGAAATCATACCAACATTCAATACAGAGAGATAGAGAGTATTAATTAATCAAAACGGCGCTGGAAGGAGAAGGCATTTTATATAACCAAAATCCTAAAATAACATTTATACACTGCTCTTTATTAAACGGCTGTGTAACTCTCTCAAAGCTTTCTACAATGTTATTTAAACATAAAACCGTGTACAATTTCTACCTTTCTACACGGCTCTTTATATAAAGGTCCGTGTAGCTCTCTCAAGCTTTCTACACTGTTATTTAAAAAAACATCCGTGTACAATTCCTACCTTTCTACAAGGTTCTTTAATAAATATCCATGTAGCTCTCTCAAAGCTTTCTACACTGTTATTTAAACAATAATCCGTGTACAATTCCTAATAAACGTCCGTGTAGCTCTCTCAAGGCTTTCTACACTGATTCTTTAATCAATATCCGTGTAGAGATCCCACAGATATTTCGGGCTTCCAAAAAATTACAATTTCTACCCTATTTTTATATAAAATTGCCAAATCCGTGTACAATAACCATTTTTTTAGTAGTTGTTCAAAACAAAATATATAATTTAATACTTCTTTTTGTTGCGAAGATGCGAATATTAGAAAAATATTAAGATTCATAATTATACCTGCAATGATAAGTAGGGATGTCAACGTATGGTTACTATAGAGATCGGGTGGAGGTATTTTCATATCTGTATACCTGTTATGATAACGGAAAAAATCTTTATCGTCATCCTTCTTTTTGAATACTGTACGGATTGGATAAACAAATAAAAAAATATCATTGACATACGATTTGTACTTTCGATAAAATATTTTTTTAAATAAGAAAGAAAACAAATAATAATGAATACAACCAATTTATATTATGAAAACTTAATAAAATACAAAATTTATTGTATCATGTATCATCTTCATACAAAATACTTCTCTATATATAATTTTATTTTTAAAAATTATCTTACATAATAACAGGTAAGATAACGAAAAAATTTGTTACCCTTATCTATATCTGATAAGCTAAATGAAAAAAAAAAAAAAAAAATCTTGCCCTTACAGCCTTACCTATGTTTTTGGATATGTTTTCACATACAATATAGATCGGATAAACGAATAAAAGAGTGCTTTTCAGACCCCTACTGATAAGGATAGAATTAAACATGTTAACTGAGAATAAAAATTTGAAGAATTTATGAATATTAATACTAAAGCTAGATATGTTAGTGTGATGGAAGGATTTAAAATAATAACATACAAATTTAAAAGTAAAATTGATGACAGCATATACAAAATTGAAAATAAATAACAATTAACTTAAAAAAAATAACAATTAATATATAGCACGTCAGATTTACTTCTTATCTTTCAGAACTTATAAGATTGATGAACGTAACCTTAATTTTCAATGTTCATTAAAGAGATCATTTCTTTGCACAACAAATGGTTTAAGAAAATCCTAATATATAGCTAATGCCGCAAAAAAAAGCAAATACATTAAATTAAAGAAGGGATAAACCAAAACAACTTTGTGTGTTCAGTAGTATACTCTCCCAAAGAGCACACCTCAAAACTTTTGTTCTCTCCCATGTCATATCCGACTACTTTATAATTATGAGTGTTAGAATTAAAATGTGGGGAATTTTTGTTCAAACGAGTGATGAAATAGATGCAATTGCCCCTATATCCATGATCATATTTGCTGGCCGTCAAGCTAAAAGCATTACGGTCGTCCAAAAACAACATCATATCTCCAATTCCGCTCAATACGGTCCAGTTCGGGCGGTTATTATCATAATTCTCAAGGCGATACACCACGAATTGATAATCATAGTATGGTTTATCATCAACAAATTTCTTTGAGACCATCAACACACCGTTCCTTGTTGAGATCAAGCAAGAATCAACCATAACTTTCACGGGACAAGCAATTGTTGATAGTACTTTTGTAGTGCGGACATCACTAACTTGAACAACTATTTCAGGTCCAGTAGTAACAAGCTTGAAAGCTCTACCCCAGGAGCATGCAAAGATTTTCCCCAAGGGGATTACCACTGTGAGGTGTGTTATTTTTCTAGATAGCACAGTATATAAAAATTTAGATATATTTCCAATAGGTGCTGGAGGAGGTTTCACTTGAACACGAGTACCATTGATCACTTTGCAACGAAACCATTTAACTGTAAGCGGAAAGAGAAGAGAGGAGTCTTTTTCATCTTTTTCCACCATCATATCATGAGACTTTAGATGAATGAGTGGGGTGGTAATATATTCAAGGAAATTAGGACCCGAGAAGATTTTGGCAGAGGGTAGGGCATGGAAACTTATAATTTTATGGGTGCTATCCCATTTGAGCATCATAATCCAAGGAAACTGTGGGGGATTATCCGACAAGTTAGTGGCCAACCGCCACTGCTTGCACACAGCACGAAAGCGGATAAAATCAACAATGTCACTTAACTTTTGCGCAATCAGGGGTACTACATCCCTACTTAGTTCGGCCCAGTCTTTTGGCATCAAGTAGTTGTTTGCCATAAATCTTAATCCACTTCAGTATGCATGCACAACCCGGCCTGTATGAATGGATGGTAAACCTGTTACCAAATAGATAGACAATTATATATATACTTTCAGTTAATAGATCGACAATTGTATATATATGATTCACAGATAGAGGGGCCGGGTACGTGAACAATAAAATTGGAGGATAATTAAGCTTTTCCATATATAAAACATTTGTAAGCAGTTATCAAAATTTGTCGGAAAAAATAAAACAAGGTTATATCTGATAGAAAATATGGGATATATATTAATAAATAATTTTTGATAAAATCAAATTTGAACGATCGAATAATTCAAAAAAAATAATAATTTTGTTAGCATAGAAAATTCAAGGAAGTGAATAATAATGTAATAATTATTTTTCATAACTTGCATGTAATTTAATATTTATGAGGCTCATATAAAGAAATAAAATAATGTTTTGTGCGGCCATTTTTATTAATACCCCAAAAGAAAAGGTTAATTTTAAAAATAATCCCGCATTCTATTTTTTTTTTTAAATAACTTAACCACTTGGCTAACGGGCGGCCCAGTAAATAAACAAACCGCATGGTCCATGGACAGTCTCCTAGGGGATCAACCCCCCCTCCCCCCCCCCCCCCCCAACCACCACGGGCCGGCCCCTCTCTTTTTTTTTTTTAGAGATCTGAGTATTTTGATTTAAAT
Organism: Carex pumila; assembly: GCA_033356055.1. Classification (NCBI taxonomy): domain Eukaryota; kingdom Viridiplantae; phylum Streptophyta; class Magnoliopsida; order Poales; family Cyperaceae; genus Carex; species Carex pumila. The sequence goes on from JARJHM010000860.1 coordinate 67,600, forward strand.
AATTTTGTGAAGAAAAAGTTTTCTTGTTTAGAGTGTATACCAAAAAAAAAAGACATTTGATAAATTTATGAAGTGATGTCGTAACTCTTTATAACTTTGATTTTATTTGTCAGTTAGATATCACAAGTCTAAATATAACACTAATGAAGAATTTGGCATTTATTCAAAAATTTCCAAGCTCTAACAGCTTGTTGATCTTTTTCTCTTTTTCCAGCTTTATAATATATGTATAATATATACATATATACATATATACATATATACATATATATACATATACATATACATATACACATATACACATACACATATACACATATACACATATACACATATACATATATACAGAGTAAGGCTGGGGTGCTATGGATAGCATAGAGGCCTCTATGCTACGGCTCAATATTCAAGTTTTTAAAATCCAAACGGTCGATATGAACCATTCATCTTATTCTCCATATTAATATTTGCTTGGAGACCAAATTTTACATTTTTATGAATTTTTTTACTATTTATTAAGTATTTTACAAAATTGTTGATCCAACGGTGGCTGCACAAAACAGTAAAACTGTTGGATTAGCGATTTTCAAAGTGGCTTAATAAATAGTAAAAAAATTCAGAAAATTATAAAATTTGGTCTCCAAGCAGATATTAATATGGAGAATAAGGTGAATGATTCAGATCGACCGTTTGAATTTTGAAAACTTGAATATTGAGCCTTAGCATAGAGGCCTCTATGTTATCCATAACACCCCAGCCTTACTCCATATATACATATACACATATACATATATACATATACATATATAAAAAAAATTATAAACTCATTTTTTTATAATATGTGTATATATATATATATATATATATATATACATATACATATATTATATAGAGATAGGCTAATGTTCTTTCGGTAACATATGGGCCAAAATACACATGGTCCAAATTTGAAATTTCAAAATTCAAAAAGTTGATCTGAACTATTCATCTTGTTCTCCATATTAATATGTGCTTGGAGAGCAAATTTTACATTTTTCTTAATTTTTTTACTATTTATTAAGCCACTTGGAAAATTGCTGATTCAATAGTTTTACTGTTTTGTTAAGCCACCGTTGGATCAGCAATTTTCCAAGTGGCTTAATAAATAGTAAAAAAATTCAGAAAAATGTAAAATTTTCTCTCCAAGTACATATTAATATGGAGAACAAGATGAACGGTTCAGATCGACTTTTTGAATTTTGAAATTTTAAATTTGGACTGTGTGTATTTCGACTCATATGCTACCAAAAGCACATTAGCATATCTCTATTATATATATAATATGAGGAGGGTTCAAATGCCTCCATTTTTTGTGCCCCCATCATGCCTCCATTTTTAAAAACTTTAATAACTCAAAATTTAAATCTTAAAATTCAAAATAAAACCGTTGGATGTAATCTATATTATTTTCTCTACATGCCCATAAAAAATTATCACATTTTGATTTTGCTTTTATATGAATTAATAAGTTGAAAAGTCAACGCCTAGAAATTATCCATATTTGTATACATTTTTACAAGCTCAAGATGACAATCAAAACAAAGTTAATATGCCATAATTTTTTTCATGTGCATAGATAACATGATATAGTTCACATCCAACGGTTTTATTTTGAATTTTAAGATTTAAATTTTGAGTTATTAAAGTTTTTAAAAATGGAGGCATGATGGAGGCACAAAAAAATGGAGGCATTTGAACCCTCCTCATATAATATACATATATATACATGTATTATATAATACATGTAGAGTAAGGCTACGCTACTTCGCGAATTAAACGGGGTGTTTTAATTCACGCTCATATCTCTATTTTCGGAGTTCAAATAACCGATCCAAACCGTTAGATGTTTAATCTATATTAAAATGTGCTTGGAGACCAAATTTTATATTTTTTTGAATTTTTTTACTATTTATTAAGATGGTTTGAAAATTGTTGTTTTTTAATACCCACCGTCGTATGAAAACTTAAACTGAGTTTTTGAGGCACTAAACAAGGTTTTTTTGAAATTCTGATGCTTCTGATATGATGATGCCTAGGATTCTTCCAAGCAAAATCGGATCCGTCTTGTCCTCCCCTTTCCGAAAAATGCTCGTACGCCCAAATCCGACTTTCCTAGCCAAAGTTATGGATGTTTAAAGTTTTCTCGAAAGTTAAACTTTGGAAATTCATAACTATAGAAAAATCTAAATAAATTAAAATTTGTGTCGATTATGTGTATTTTTGAATGCTCTACCTGCTGGTGCACTCACTTTTTCAGTTTTGTCCCTGTATCAGTCCAGACTTGCTGATTTACCAGCAGTGGTCAGTCTAGGGTGCTTTATTCGTGGACAGAGATCTAATTTGAGTTTGAACATATTTTAGTAGCCCTAAACTACTGTTTTAGTACCATAAATAGTTACGACATCACTTTATAAATTTATCAAATGTCTTATTTTTTGGCATACACTCTAAATAAGAAAAAAATTTCTTCACAAAATTATTTAAATCAACATACTCAGATCTCTAAAAAAAAAAAAAAAAAAAAAGGGGACCGCCCGTGGGAGGGGCGGTTTGGTCCCCTAGGAGACTGCCCGTGAGTTTGGTGGTTAGGTTATTTTTGAAAAAAAAAAATAGGATACAGGATTATTTTTAAAATTAACTTTTTTTTTTGGGATATTAATAAAAATGACCGATGTTTTGTGTAATTTTTGAGAGATTTTTCAGCAAATGAGGACTAGGAGTTCTCAAAAAAAAAAAAAAAATCAAAATGATTTACTTAATTACATCAAGTTGGATACGCAAGCATGTACAGCCGTGCAAGAAAATGAAGTAAAAATATATACTAATACAAAGAATCATTACTAACCAGCTTAATTTATGAATTGAGATCCACAGCAGTTGGTGGCAGTGTGGCAGTGTGGCAGTTTATCTTCTCTCCCATTGCAAAGATCTTAAAAGTAGCATGATTATTTAATCTTTGTCGTGTACAAATGGGACTCAAGAGAAAGGTACAAAATATCAATCACTATATTCTATAAAGGGACAAATTATTTTTAGTTTTTTAATTTAGTGTAATTGAGGAGCCGGACGAAACGGAGTACTAAATTTAAACATGATTATCGAATTTCTGCATGAGCAAGTCGGTGATTAATTATTAACTTTATATATATATATATATATATATATATATATATATATATATTTAATAAAGGATAAAATGAGCATGTTATAAATTTAAAATAACTTTTAATAGAAAAAATCAATCAGATGTGTAAATTTGCAAGTTTTTTAAAGTTTACAATGATAAATATGTAATTTCAAAAAAATTGGGGATAAAAAGAAGAACAAAGATACAACTATCACGTACAATATGAATTCGTATCCTCTGAGATATCTCATATTCTGCGTGACATTTTGGAATATCACAACCGTTCAAAGACGTTACAAATTTGCATCCTCTGAGAGAGGGTCTGTTTTGAGATTCGTGCCCAATTAAAACTAACAACTCAGATCTCAGTTTATTCGGTGCGGTATTGCACATTTGCACTGAATCTGAATTCGAAAAAATAAATTACTCTAATTGGAATAAAAACCAACAATAATAGAATTAGATTCAGTGAAAATTAAAGAGACGAAAATAGTTCATTCCTAATTTCCATTTGGGATATTTTGTTAGTCTTCGTCAATACAATGTCACAATACCGCATTGAACTAAAATGGTTTAAATTAAATGATGTAGATGTCTTTCTTTTTGGCTTCCGTATTCTCTTCAACTGTAGGAAAAATTGAATTTGAAAGAATTATATGAATCTACCTAATTCAATACTTGTGACGAGGCGTTAATCCTTTCTGTAGACCTTCCTTTCGTCCATGGCAATCATTTTCTAGTAATTCATGCGTTTGGATCTTGTGCCGATCTCCTTCTTGCCATTAGGAGGGATTGATAACGCGGCTCAAAACTGCCCCATAGTTATCTCATACTGGCGATTGTAGAGACGGTACTTGATCATGTCATCATTGAATTGTAAGGTTGAGAGAAATTCAATTATTGATCTATCGAATGATCTCACGTTTCGGAGGTTGGATGCTAGATCCCACAGGTTGATGTTGTTGAGGAAGGCTCTAACATAGTTCAAGCAATTTAGTGCTTTCATGGTGTTCACACACATGGCCTTGTTGTTGGCGAGAGTTCGATTGATGATTCTTTGTGCACGGTCATACTCCTCTCTGTTAGCAAACTGAATCCCTATCGTGTTTAGGATTCTTCTTTCGTCAGTTGTTGGCAGGTTGGAATGAGCTGGACTGTTCTCTGCCATGGTTGCAAATTTTTCGGCCTCTGTTACGAACCATATAGGGCTATATGGACCGTATTCACTGTGAGATTTTAGACTTAGCCAAATTTATCTGCACTGACTTCGTGATCTTTCTGGAAAATTTCTTCATTATTTTCTAGTATTTTTATTCTCTCTTTTCTGATCTGGTTAATCTAATGTGACTAATTTTTATGTGTGACCATCACAGTGGTGGTTTACAATAACAAACAAAACTGAGAGAAATTGAACATAAAGCGCAAAAAATATCAAACCACAAAAGACTAAATAATGATCAAACACAAAATATATATCAAAGTATCATGAGTAACAAGGCTTATAGCTTAGCCCTAAGAAAAGATGTTTTGCTGCGAAATGGCATGTTTACGCTCCTCACAACTAAACTACACAAGAATAATACAAAGTAGATCTAAGATTATGTTGTTTTTCAGTCCAGAGGGTATATATAAGAGTGAGGGGGGCGTCTAGAGATGAGTTGGAGTCCAATGTATATGATCCGGATACAGCTGGAGTAGTTATTCACTAAGGGGCGCCTACTGTTACGGACCATATGAAGTGGTACGGTCCATAACCATACAATGTATTGCTAGATTTGGCTATCTCCTAGTCCGTAATGAGCATCACCCCCGCATCAGTTGATGCGGTCCATAACAGAACCCTATAACATTGTTTCTACACCAAAACATAAACTTGAGCAATAGTAAGTGAATACAATGATAAATAAAGGATAAAGGTGAGAAAACAAGGTAATCCTAAGGCAAAACCCTACCAAAGTCGTATGATCCAATTACAATGTCTTTGCTAGAGTTGAAAAACGAGCTCACCATGGAGAAAGAGACTGTCGTACTTTCCGTCACAAATATGTCTTGATCACTTGTCTGTTTATGGCATCCCTACCAAAGTCGTATGATCCAATTACGATGCCTTTGCTAGAGTTGAAAAGCGAGCTCACCATGGCAAAAGAGACTACTGTACTTTTGTATTTTGAGTCCTTGAGGCAGCGTGAGGAGGATGGATCATCTTCCTCTAACGTGCTTGTGACTGCATGGAATTGGCGACGATAGAAGAAGTCTGGCTGCGGTACATGCCATAAGTGTGACAAGCCCGATCACTTTTGACGTGATTGTCCCAAGAGACAGATGGACCGTCCACCTAAACCTAGAGCCGATCTTGCAGCTATTGTGTTTGGTCATGATGATGATATCATTGTGTATATGGGTGAGGGGAGTGTGTATGAGACTATTAGTGATGGGCATATAGCGGTAGCGATGGCGTTTGTGGTAGCTTGGTGTTAGATTCCGGGTGTACATTCCATATTTATCAACGAAGGGATTGTTTTGATTCCTTTCGTGAGGTGTCCGGTGGTGCCGTGATTTAGGTTGATGGAATGACTTTGTCGGTTGCCGAAGTTGCTGCAATTAGGTTCAGGATGTGAGATGGTATGATTTGCACGATTATCGGTGTTCAGTACGTACCCGATATTCAACGGGGTCATGTATTACTCAGTTAGTTGCATTCATGCAGGTATGAGTTTCGAATACGTGATGGGTCCATGAAAGTACTTCGAGGTGACATGGTTGTCATTATCTCTATCATACAAGGTGGTCTCTATGAGATGGTTGGTACAGTAGACTCTGCGTTCACTGTCGTGGAGCTTCTAGTGGGTCATGTTAGCACAAAAGTGTATCACAAAGTTTCAGTACAGTAAGTTGTACCTTTTAAACCTTGAATTAACTTTCTATTAAGACTGCAAGTGAACAATCCTATCGTACAGTAAAATCAGGTATCGATTCAAATGGCAGTTCAAATCTAAACTGGACTCTACTTAAATTAATTAAGTACTAGAAGTTGGAAAAGATTGATTTGGTTTGTTTAATTTTCTAAATACAATATCAATAATTAAAATGACAGAAAGTAAAGATTGATTTTTATCAATTATGAAAAGACGTTTCTAGGGTTTCTGATTTTATCTTCAACTCTGCCTCTCATACGCGACCCGCGTGGCCCTCGAGTTGATACAGCAGCTGTCTGTTTCTACGCTATTTCTTTATATAAGGTTCTACTGACCATACCTAATGTTCCTAAACCACAATTCTTGTTTGTTGGCTTAATAAACTTAATAACAAAATTGCAATTTTCACCTTCTTAGGTTTTCAAACCTCAACTCTCGTTTATTAGTATTCAACCTAAGTTATTTGTCCGGTTTACTAAAAGTATCCACCATCTCTCGATGAAAGGAAAGTTCATCTCTCGGCTACTATTTGGTCTCGCCTCTCAACTCAAAAACCTATCTCATATACTTAATCTGGTTGAAAGAAACATCAAGGCCAAAGTACAAGAAAGATGCTATATATCATCTAACAGTAAACCAAGAACAATCCAAACAATTTCAGCTAAGCAATTAGAATAATGCTCAAACAAATAAACACAAACATTAACATAGATTCAAACAACATGCATATAAAATAGAGTATTCGACTACATCATAACCCTAGAAACTAAATAAACTACTCAGACATAGTTCTAAAACAAGTAAAATAAACAAGGGAAGAACAAATCATGATAAAACCCGAAGAACAAAGAAGATCCGTGAACAAACTTGCGTCTTTTTGCTTCTCAACTTTGTCTCCAAGCTAGCCGTCAAGTCCAAACCCTAGAATTCTCTCCTTAGCTCCAAAAAATGCTGAATGATCGGTCTCTAGCAAGAAATCTTGTATTATAGCCTTTCTAACCGACCTTCCTTCATTGAGCCTCTATTTCCAATTCTGTTATGTTTTCGAAATAGGCTGACGCGACCCGCGTCGGATGTGACACGGCTAGCGTTCTTGTGTCTCTCAAGCGATTGATGAGCAATCACGTCTTTGGTCACGTCGGGGTGTGATGCGGCCCGTCTCGGATGTGACGCGGCCCGCGTGTAGAGCTTCAGAATTCACAATCTTCCCTGTTTTAGCCCATTTTCTGCAAAATAAGAATAAAAACGCAGCAGTACCACATTATATAGATATTCAATGTAAAAGACACGATTTGGTGGTTTAAAACACAGGTTTTGATACAAAATTTGGTCGATTTTATAGATCAAATAACAAGACATCAGATCATATGATCCAATGCAACAACTATTCAAGCAGCTCTTTGTGTAAAGATGATCCATTGATCTGTACTTACTTTCCTGATTTCAACTCAAACATCAGGAAAAATTAGGGTTATAAATAGCGCGCTATAGCGCTACTATAGTGTTTTCGAATCATAAAAACTATGACGCTATTGGCGATATAGCATGCTATAGCAGAGCAATATTGACATGGCGTTATTTTTTTAACTGTTTTGATTATGACACAATAAATATTTATCACTGTCAGTTTTCAAATTGTACCATCTTTTTACGAAGAAAGCCTACTTTTATAAATTCCGATATTTATTTCTTTCTAAATGTCTGTTGTAAAAATAAACCTATATCTCTCCAAAGTGATGATATCCACAGCAATATGTGCTAGCTCTATGATTTTTTTTTTTCATAATTACAACCTAAACATACTAAAAGACACTATTTCCTTAATTTTCATTCTCAATTTGTTTACAACAATTTATCATAAAAAATATCCTACAAGCAAAAAAAAAAACATCAATTAAAAAGAGTAGACAAAGCAAAGTTCCTATTAAAATGACTTTTGAGTCCGTATTTTATTTCGGATCCAAAAAGTCATTTTATTACGAAATGTTGGATTTATTCCGAAGAAAAGATAGGAATTTATGACTGATGCTATGGTACTATACATAGCGTATATTGACATGCGCATGAATTTATAGGTTTGTTTTGAATGTTTTACGGTTAGTTTAAACTGTTTAATATAGTCTCTAAATAAAAATGTACTTGCAAATTAAATTTTATTTATATTTAAAAAAATTATTATTATTATAAATAAATAAAAAATCACTTGATTTAAAAATTGTAGACCATTTAAAATAATAATTTTCTATCTATCTAATAAAAAGTTTCTAAAAAAAATGTATTAAAATTAGAGTTTAATTAAGTGTAGTGCTGATCACAACATTTTTTTTCTCAATCAGCTAAATTTGCAACCAGTTAAGGGCCCATAAACATCGTTAATAATAAATTTTGCTTGGAAGTTACAAATTTAGTCCTAGCTGGCCTATGCAAGTACAAGTTATAAGTTACGACCTAGGTTGTTACACTTTTCATATAGCCTAAGCTGTATACATTCATAGACACATTATGTCAATGGTTGTCTCCATGGATCATCAAACGTCTATACCCAAATAATGGTAATGCAAAACATTTACTTTTATAGTTAATTCCTTTAAATATCAATTAATAATTTCATTGATAAAAAAATATATTTAGATCACGTTAAATAAATCTAATTCCCCGTCTAAACTATTATCATCATCTAATCCTACTTATTTACGCTCTTAAACATCCTAATACCTCATTCCTCATCTCTCTCTAAACCGGATCTTCTTTTCGTCCGATAGCCGCAGCACTTTGACGGCCAGATCTACTCACCCTCACGCTTTGACACTCAACGTCGAGTTCCAACAATCTAATCAACTCACTGCTGCGCTTCAACAGTCAACACCACACTCCGATGGCCGAATCTACACATTGTCTATCGCGTGCTAATGGCTAGATCTACACACTGCCCTGCTCCGATGGCCGGATCTACTTACTACTTCGCACCGATCGAAATGGATAAAGACTCTACGCTTCGAGTTTCAACGATATTGTATTCTCGGCTTCAGTCGGCTCCGCTCGACTCTCTCTCCTCTCTCTCATTCTCTTCTTCACTCAAGAAAGTAGAGACGAGATGGAAGAATATCTTGTCGGATTGAGATCTTTAAAGATGAACTTAATTGTTAAGAGCTAGTGTTCCATAATAAATTGAACATCAAAACTATTGAGTTTCGGGCTTCCAGCTAATGATGACATGAAGGAATCTATTTTTGTGATCTTGGTAGTGGTATGACAGTCGTTTAAAGCTTAATTTTATCTCTCTCTCTCTCTCTCTCTCTCTCTCTCTCTCTCTCTCTATATATATATATATATATATATATATATATATATATTATTCTTCTTTTAAATTAACTTCCATTAATTAAAGTTAGGTACGTTTGCAGGAAGTTTCATTAGTACTTGAAAGAGTTTTGAACGGGTCATTAGGCCGAGAACATATTACGGTCATAGGGCCTTAATATTGGGCTACTGGGCCTCACTGCCTTACAACACTGGGCTATTGGGCATCACTGGCTTACCCCCAAAAATTTACAACTTCCGGACTCATCTCAAGCTATTGTTTTCAAACTACAAAAGCAAAATAAAGCAATCTGTAGTCTACACCTTAGCACCCTCACCGGTCCCCACAAAGGCACAAACCCTCAATTCTATCAAAACAAAGTAAAACAAGCTGCAAAAATATCAAATGAAGCCACAAATGCACTAATATGTCAAACCTTAAAAATGAATAACAAAGGATACAAATTCGTACATTAATGACAATTTCACTTTCAAATGGTAAACATCATTGCGGTACAAGGGGAAGCAAATATCCAGAGGACAAACCAAACCAAACGAAAAAAACAAAAGGAAAAGGAAAATTAACAATATTACAGGCTTATTAAGAGAACAAGATTGCAAATTGTAAAGAAATCGAAACTGACAGCTAATTAGTTCCTTGGGTTGTAGTATCCATAGATAGTGTAGAATGTTTGAAGTACTGTAAGAATTAGCAGGATCACACCTGCGAACACCGAGATGCCCGCCCATGGGCTGTTGAAGTAGTTATTCCGCAAGCTCGCCCATCTACGATTCCAACTTGACTTATAGTATTCCTTGACATCCCAAAACAAGTGGGGAAAAGGATTATCGTAGTTGTCAATCAAACAAAGGATACCAATATCATTGAACAAAGTGGCTGCCATGGTGTGACTGCTCAGTGTGTTATAGATAACGCCAAATTTCTGAAGCAACTCTACATCCTTTTCTGAATCGATGAGATCATCCAAAATTTTCATATAAGTGCTAATAATTCGAAGTGGGAGTGGCATGGAGTTCTCAAAGGCGATGAGATTTACTAATAAGATCGCTAGAGTTGAATCAATCTTTAGGCAATGCATCCGCATGATGCCCTTTGAAAATTCAACTTGGAGACCTTCATAATCATCATCCCTTTTGAATTTTTCGAATTTTATACCTGCAATTTGGTTAAGTTCAGTTGCATTTTCTATCAACTTCGGCAATGAGCGGCGGATATCTACCCAGCTGGGTGTTTGCTGCAGCTTGGGACTTTTCATTATTTCAATTAATTTTTTCGTCTTTGGCAGAGAGCTTTTCCAATAAAAGTCGAGCAAATGGTCTGATTTGAAATCCAAGCAATTGAAACTGAATTGCCATGGCAAATCACGTTCTATAAACCATCGAAGGACACGTATAAGTTTGATGGACTTGTCCGCATTTGGGAAAAGCCAGTAATACACCGCGTTAAGAAAAAAGAGGGGAATTTGATTTTCCAACAGAAGCAAGTCAGATCTTACCTCTTTTACGTTCACCTCTAGAGAACCCATACTCTCCGGTATCGCTCCATAGAAGGAGAGAACAATTCGGATAACAAAGCAACTGTCCAGAAGTAGCATCCGAACAAATTCAACATCACTAATTTGGTCAAACTTCTCTTTATAGAAACTACGAGCACGCCTTTCAAACTTCATAAAGGGGTCGACAGGCACACGATCCATGATAATTCCATTTCCACCTCTATGATAAAAGTGTATGTTTTCACCTTTATTTTCATCACCTAGCCGCATCATAAGAAGGTTTGACATGCACCAGACTTTTGTTGCTTCCATTGGTTGGAGATTATGACGTCCACGGTAATAGGGGCCAATAGAAACCAACTTAGGCTCAAAATCAGATTCTCGACCGTATCTGATGTGCGCTGGGGCACGGAAAATAGAATCTGATGATGAAGTGGAATCGTATTTCCAATAACGTCCAACCTCGGTCTCCCGTTCATCTGCTGCAGATGTCTCTTCGATCTCCGGGGCCTCTGCTGCGGCAGATGTCTCTTCCATCTCCAGGGCCTCTGCGGCTGATGCCCCGCCAACCTCCGGGCCCTCTGCGGCTGATGTCACCTCAAACTCTGGGTCCATTTGGAGTGAAAAGTTAATATGGATTGAGGAATGTCTTTGCTTTGATGTCGGTATGTTTCGTCTTTATGTTTGTTTCGTAATTTCATAAATATCATACGATTGGGAGTAGGAGTGTTATAGAAGAAGAAAAATTGGTTGGATTAGTTGGGTGTATAAGAGTTTATAGAAGATGAGGTAGATCGGGATGCTGGTGAAAAATCGGCCGAGTTGGATCGGAATCGGTGAGTTCCTCGGTTTGTGCTCTTTTAGAGAAAAATCGGTGAGTTTCTCGGCGGATTAAGCATCGATTCTCACTATTGGCAGTGATTTTTCAATTGATTTTGACTCGGTCAAAGGATCGATTGGGACTTGGGAGAGATGTCATTGTGTTGGGCAGGATTCTTTAAGAAATAGAAATGCTGTGAATGTGATTGTGACCCACCTTTAAACCTTAATTTTATATCTATATATTTTATTCTTCTTTTAAACTTCCATTAATTAAAGTAGGGACTAGGGTATGTTTGTCGGAAGTTTCATTGATGCTTTGAAATATTTTTGAACCGAATTTTTTAATAATAAAATATAAATTATTAAAATATCGAGATTCAATACCGCGTTTATTTTTTAAAACTAAGAAGAACGGGTTAATATAACCCGTCCCTGCGGATGGACCAATTTAACCCGTCCGGTTAACAAACAGTTTAACAACCCACTTAAACTAACCTAACCGAAAAAAACCAAAAAAAAAAAGGGACGGGGAAGTCCAACCCGTCCGAGAGAATGCAATACACGACAAAACGCCGCAAAAAAAAAAAAAAAAAAAAAGGGACTGGACGGGGAAGTCCAACCCGTCCGACAGATACACCTCACAGCCACCGCGGGAAAAAGAAGGGAAAAAAAAAAGAAAAGAAAGGAAAAAAAAAAAAACTCGGGACCGGGTTGTCAAGCCCGTCCGAGAAATCTTCTTTGAAATTATGACGGTACATTTTATTCAACCACCTGTACAAAAATACAAAACTATAAAACTATAGAACATAAATACAAAACTATAGATCATCATTATATTGAGCAGGATGCCTAAAAAGTATAGAACAAAAATACAAAACTATAGATCATCATTATATTAAGCAGGATGCCTACATGATGCTTAAAAAGTATAGAAGAAAAATACAAAACTATAGATCATCATTATATTAAGCAGGATGCCTACATGATGCCTAAAAAGTATAGAAGAAAATTAATCAATTAAAATATAAATATAAAATTGCCAAAAAAAAAAAAAGTCGGGACGGGGACGTCAAACCCGTCCAAAGAAGAAGTTTACCTATTAATATTCAACTATGGCCTAAATAACAGACAGAAGCGATAGCAAAGTCGAAAGGCAGAAATAGAGATAGAGCTTAATAGCAGACTGAGACAGAGACGATAGCAAAGTGAAATTTTAAACAGGTAACTCTTCAATTAATTTTTCTGCTATGCTATTTAGTAATTGAAATGAATTATTTACAAAGATGCAAATGGAATGAAATAATTTATATTTGCACTTTTTTTACAAGTATTTGGCTTGTGTAGTTACTGCGACTTTCATAGCATTATATAGAGTATCAAATGTTTTATAATGACTAACAACAGAGACATATAACATACGATTCATACTTTGAATATGATTTCCATGACCTACCTGGTTAATTTAATTCATTATGTTGTACCAACTTTTGTAAAATAATTTAATTTAAATTAGTTTTTATTATTGTAATAATAATAATATGTAATTTATTCATTATTGTGTAGGTTAACTTTAAAAAAAATTAATCATGTTGATGCTGAGGATTTATTTTGGTGATGAAATACGACACGGTCGTAAAGGAGTAGAGTATAGTATTAGTCCTCGATTCTCTTTGAGTGTGACTGATGAATACGGTTGGTATGATGTGAAAGGTGAAATTTATCGCCAACTTGAATATTCTAAGAATGAGTATAACCTAAAAGCACATGCACGGGTTAATGTTGGTACAACAGCCCGACGTTATTATGAGAAAATTGAAATCGTGTGCGATCAGAGTTGGAGAGGTATTTATATCCAAAGTATGTGTGCCCAAACCCAGTATACTTTTCTCGATTTATACATTGAGTTGGTTCCAATCATCGGTGAAATACAACCGCAGTTATTCATTAATAGTATGGTGCCGGAAACAAATCCAGAACCTCGACAGACCCAATATAGTGATAACTATGCGGGTCCCAGTTTCTTCGAACCCTATCAGACACAACAAACACCGAGGCAAGACCCTCGACAGACCCAATATAGTGGTAACTATGCGGGTCCCAGTTTCTTTGAATCCTATCCGACACAACAAACACCGAGGCGAGACCTTTATTTGCATCCTTATCCCAATGTGAACGAGTTGTCACCGTCTGTTCAGACAGAATACAATAATCAGAGTAGCCCATGGATCGATCCACCGGAGGTAGCTGATCCTAATACTGATTTTGATGATGTGCCGCAAAGTGATGATGCTGACTCATATGCGGATGACGTCGACTCATGTGAGGATGACGCCGACTGGGATAATGAAGCTGATTCAGAAGGGGATGCCCGGGATGATACCTCAACACAATCACACCAAACACCACGCGTTCAGGCTGAACATTTTCCCATAAGTGACCGCGGTATAAGTCACCCTGTGGCAAGCTTCAATGACACCTCAGCATTTCAACCCGCAGATGTCAACTTCTTCAGTAAGCCGAAACATGTTCATGATACACTTGCTGTAGGTAATGAGTTCTCTTCAAAAGAGGCTCTACAATTGAAAATAAATAGTTATCACATCAAAAACAATATTGAAGTAAAAATTACGGGGAGCAATAGAACTAGCATGATAGTCAATTGCAAAGACACCAGGTGTGCGTGGCGTTTGTATGCTAAGTCTAGATTATTTTCATCTAAGTGGGAAATTAGAACAATTTCAGGACCGCATACATGCCATGCCGATGCTTCTCGTACCGATCATGCACAATTAACTGCAAAAATGGTCGCCGATGTTATACGAGAAGATATTAGGGAGAATGTTGTCTTAACCATTAAAAGCGTAAAAGGACTAGTCCGTAAAAAATACAAGGGAATCATTCCCAAATATAACAAGTTGTGGCGTGGTCGAGAGCTGGCAATCGCACAACTATTCGGTAGTTGGGAAAAATCTTACGATCTTCTCACTCCATTGTTGGAAGCAATCAAAAAAGACAATCCAGGAACAAAATTCGGAGTTGCGCACGAACCCACAGGAGATCCAACAGAAATGTTGTTTAAGGCAGCTACGTGGGCTTACGGTCCGTGCATTGCTGCAGTGCCTCATCTCAGGCCAATCATTAGTATTGATGCATGTTTCCTTTCTGGTAGGTACCAAGGGAGATTGCTGATAGCGTGCGGTTACGATGCTGAGAACCAGTTGCTTCCTTTGGCTTTTGCATTAGTCGGGGAAGAGAGTTTCCAGACATGGGGATGGTTCATGAGGTGGCTGCGTCTGGAGGTAATTGGTAATAAGTTCATGTGCGTTGTTTCTGATCGGCACATGGGGATCAAGAAAGTATTCACCGATAGATACGGTGGTTGGTACGAAGATGGTGGCGAGTGCGTTCACAGATTGTGCTCACAACACATTGCTGAGAATTTGATGAAAAAAGTACACAATAGAAAACTTTGTGACCTATTTAAAATACTTTGCAACAAAAAGAAGCCACGGAGGTTTGAGGAGTTCTTCGAAATATTACGAAAGAAAAATCCAGATACAGTTGCGTACTTAAATAATGTTGGTAAATATCAAGATACCAATCATAATGAGATCCCTAAACCATGGAAGGTGTATCAATGTATGGACAACGGCGCTCGTTGGGGAATTATGACTACTAACGGATCTGAATCGTTGAATAATGTATTCAAATTTAGCCGGAGACTGCCAGTCGTTGCACTGGTGGAAGACACATATTACAAGTGTCTTGCGTGGTTTAGGGATAGAGAAGAGAAAGCAATGGCTCGCTTAGCTAGTCAACAACTTTGGTCAGAGCGAGTTGAAAAGCTATTGGCTAAAAGAATCAAAAAGTGTATGGAAATGAATTCCATGCCACTCGGTGTGCACGGTGAACACGAGGTCAAGGTGAATGACGAGAGGGTCGTGTACAAAGAACGAGATGGAAATTTTACTTATAAAAAGGAAACTTTCCGGTATAAGGTCATCATAAGCAATGGAAACATAGCACAATGTGCATGTCTCAAACCACAGCTTACCGGTATACCGTGTGCTCATGTACTTGCCGTGTGTCGAGAACGGAGATACAACCACAACATATTCGTGAATCATTTGTATTCCGCAAAGACACTTACCGAAACTTGGAGTGGCCAATTTCACGGCTATGCCAACCAATGTGAATGGCCTCGCTATGATGGTCTAACTATTGTTCCGGATAATAACAAAATCAAGAAGGGTAGGAGAAAACACGCTCGTATAGTCATGATGATGGACGAAATGCAAGGAAGGACCGTGGGACACCAAGCTAGACGTTCGACGTCCGACAGACGTGCAGCAGGTTGGTTGCATTATTTTTGTGTCATTCTCATTTGAAATATATGTACATAATATATTAATAACATTGTTGTTGTGTTATTTGTTTAGAGGCTTCCTCTAGCAGGAATTAGGGACAACAAGCTAGACATTCTGTGTCTGACATATATACAGCAGGTTTCTTAATATTTTAATATTGATTAATTTTTTTTTCCCTTATTCAAAAATTGTGTATTCTAATTAATGTTTTTAAATCAGGAACATCTTCTGGTTACAGTCGAAGATGAAGTCGTACGTTCAAGACTCTTTTTAAGTAGTTTATTTTTGTTATTTGGTTTGTCATTGGAGATTATGTTTGTAGCTCATTCTAAGTTTGTCGTGAAGTTTGTTATTTTTATGTCATATGACCATGTATATTCAGATCTGTTTGATCCCTTTATCCATGAATTTCATACATGAGTTATGAATTTTATTTTACAGAGTCGAAGAGGATCATGTCAGGGACTTGCATGCTGAATTTTACCATTTTAGAAATTTTATTTCTATTTTTAAACATTTCTGAACTGACAGGGGCATTGTTGTCCATGTCCTGTGCAGTTGTAATATTTATTTTTGATTTAATTTTGAATTCCAATTCAGAGATGAATATGAGTCCAAATGGCATAAATTTGGTGTCCATCATGATTTATTTGAAGTCTAGTTTTAGAATATGTGATTTATTTGACATTTCAACCCTTTTAGGGGGCTCAAATTGGCAATGTATCAGTCAGGGGTCAAATGCCCATTTTCTGGCAGCAGCGTTTTTCTGAGTAGTTGGACTTTGGAGATTAATTCCCGTCAATTGGCTAAACCAAATTTCATGTTCTTTACATGGAAATCTTCCTTGAGTCATGACCTATATGCACGTAAAACAGTTTTATTAAACTCAATTCAGAACTATATGAAACAGGCATTTTTGTACAGGGAATTCTGCTGGTAAATAGCTGTTGTTACCATGCTGGTAGCTAACTTCAGAATTTAATTACAAGAGTTCTGCTGATCCAAATTTTATGTTCTTTATATGAAAATTCTCAGGAAAGAGTCTTCTATGTTCTGCTAAAATTTCGTGAATTTTGGTGTTACCTAGCTGTATCAGACAGGGGTTGAACACAGGGGCATAGCTGGTAAATCTGACAGAAAATTCAGCATTTTATATTTTTAAGAGATGAACTTTGGAGATCCGTATCTCTCTGTAGAAAAATCCAAATAACATGAACTTTATATCAATTTTATGTGTTTTTAAATTATCTATCCAATGGTGAGGTCCATTTTACATTTTTATCCATACCCTGGTCTATACTGGTCATTTTACCAGAACAGTGCAATTAGGGTATTTTGGCATTTGAAGAGTGACCAAATAATAAAAGAAAAAACATTATCAAGTAGCATTCATGAAGCTAATTATCATTCATACAAATAACTAAAACTAAATTAAGTAACAATCCATTTATCCAACAGTCCATTTAAATACATTCTCACATAACACAAACTAACAGTCTATTTATTACAGTTCATTTAAATACCTAGTCAAAAGTGAACAAGTCTGGTGCTCGGCGATTTCGCTCTGGGTATCTTCTTTCAGGTGTAGCATTTTGTTTGTCCACTCTATTATGCCTGACGTAAACATTATTGTACGATGGGAAAAAAGCCTCCATTGCTTGTGTACGTGGTGTAACGACTGGACTAGGTCCTATGTTATCTTGTGCACCAGTAACATCTAGCGGGACCAGCCCAATATGATCCGAATCCTACAACAATCATTTTAGTAGTTAGTAAACATAATAGACTATTATTTAAATAAAACTTAAAATTTTGAAATTATTACCTGATAATCTGGACTAGGTCCTGTGTAACCCATGTATTGCGCATTCTCAGGATATGCCTGATCGTATGTCTGATGGACCTGATAAACTTGACTAGGTCCTGCGTTGTCTTGTATGAACGTGATAGGAGCCTCTGATTCCTATAATAATTATTTTAGTATTTAATAAAACATACCAACGATTATTAAAATTAAACATGAAAAGTTATGAAATTATTACCTGATGGACCTGACTAGGTATTGTGTAATTAACTGGGGTGTATACCGAGCTGTCCAACAACTCTGACATGAACTGCCCAACTGTGTTGCCTTGCGTGGACGTGCCATGATCCTCCGCTCCCTATAATTAATATTTTATTATCCTAATAAACATAATGGACAACTAATTAAAGTATTTTTTTTTATACTTACGATATCAACCTGACTAGGTTCGGTTTGAAAGCTTCTGAGGTATTCATTTAGACCCTCATTTGTTTCTACCCATCTCTCATGATAGTTGGGATCAAAATCTTGAGGCAAGTTGGGAATTGGTTCAGGATTATCACCATCTGAGATGTCATCGATATTGTCTGGAAGATCGGTTGTCCTCAACATACTTTGCAATTTAGCATCCATACCGTTATCTTTGAGAAGGCCACAACTTGCTTTGAGAAAAAAATTTCCTATTTTCTTGAGTGTCTTCGATTTCGTTAATCCTATAGCTGCTGATACTATCTTAATCCCTCGTAATGACTGAAAAAAAAAATGTAACTCCACTAACATAATAATATCATCTCATAAATATTTTTAATTAATAAAACTTACATCACGTGTCGATTTCGGAGCACCGGAAATGTACCCTACTTCGCCAATCTCATCTCTGTATTCTGGAAGGGGATCATCAAGACCTTCTATGCACTGTTTTCCTAAGAAAATATTGAACATGCCATTGTTCTGGAACCAATTTCGATATGGCAATATGTGGTAATGACTCCAATACCCGGTTGGAACAACCAAGTGGCCTAACGGATTAGATGCCTCATTTACGTAATTCTGGTGCACATTACCCCAATTTACTAGTCTCACATTGGCACTGTGAATAAATTTGTGTAACCGGCGTACCTCATCCTCGGGGAGCGGCAGTGGTGGCGGGAGTTCCTGTGCAAACCCAAATTGTCGCATCACACGATCTGGGTAATGGTGCTCAATTATCCAAAAGTGCACAAGTGGCACACGAGCTAGCCATACACCCATTTCGTTAATAACTCGTGATGGCAGCTTACACGGTACCTCAAGTAACATTGCTTTGTAAGGCTCCCATTTTACCATGTAATCTTCGAGCTTCTGCAGTTCATTGCGGAAGTAACTAACTCCACTCCGATTGTGACCTTGGCGATAATCATGGAGACAACACCACTTATCTCCGAATGCTGAACACTCTTGTTCATTTGGATGGCCCCAATTTGGACTCCAATCATTTAAGGGACGAGGACAGCCGGTTGATAATCGAGACCAACACCAATGTTGTAAAAGCACAGTTGGCCCTGACATAAGCTTTGTTTTACACTGAACTTCAACACAAAGGCTTCTGTAGAGATAAGCTAGAACAGCCCCACCCCAATTGTACTGTTCCGGGGAATCAAGATTTCCTAGAAATTGTAAATACATTGCCGGAACCGAATCTCCCGACGAATTAGCGAAAAATATAGACCCGAATAAATCGAGTACATATGCCCTTGTGTACTAGCGTACCTGCTCCTCTGTAGGCTCATTCGGTTCCGGGTTTAGCATTCCAGCAAATCGAACACGCAAATCTCTCAAATTTATAGCATACCCAGATTGCGAACGAACCTCTTGCGCGTCATTCGGCCCCGATCTCTTTTTTTTTTAAGCACCGCACTTGCAGGTCCCATTTCCAAGAAGCTGATCCACTAAGATAGACCAAGCACGGTCTGAAGGACCCGTCACCGGTAACCCCATGATCGGCAGCGCCCAGAGACAAGAAACATCCTGCAACGTAACTGTCATCTCTCCCACGGGAAGATGAAAACTGTGAGTCTCTGGTCTCCATCGCTCCACGAGACCAGCGAGGAGTGATGGGTCAATTTTCATGTGACCCATTTGAGAAACCTGATACAAACCGAGTCTAAGCAAGAATGGTTTGCAAAGATCGTGGTACTCAATCCCAGTCCAGATACCTCGAGGGTCCACTCCTACATCTCTGTAATCCTGTCAATGTTATACAATTTGATTAAAATAAAAATATTGTAATTCAAACAGTTATATCATTTTATAAAAAAAAATTTATTAAATGATTCATGGAATAACTTACATCATCATGGATTCGTGAGACCTTATGTTGGTCATGCGGCATCCATAATAAATTGCTAAAATTACTTGCTGACCATGACGAATCAAAACCAGAATCACCATATACAACTGCAGCATGTGAAGGGCCACACTGATCACGACTGCTTGACATTCTGCATACATAACATTTTGAAAAAATTAATAACAATCTAAATTTACTAACCACGCACATTATTAAATAAATTACTAAATTAAGCAATTATCTATGAACTCTAAACTTACAAGAATAAATAAATTAAGAAATAAATAAAATACAAGATGGAATAAATTATCTAATTTATTACTTCTTGCAAAATACACTTAACAAACTAATAAACCTGAGATCTAATTAATTCAATTCATTTTTATAATAGATTACGAAAATAAGTACCTGCATTACCTAAGAACCTAGAACGCATAAGCTTGTTTTAGTTTGTTTATGGTTAAAGATTGAGATTTTGCATAATACGTGCATGCTTGATGCTGTAACTACGTACAACGTAGTGATGCTATTATTTAAAAACTACTATCAATTAAATATTCACTTTGGTTGGCATCTGTGACCATGGACTATTCGTTGCCTCCTGACTTTACAAATACAGGGTTCATACTGGTCTGGACCGGTTAATCTCATCATTATATCAATAAGATAATTAACATAACAATTTTGTAAATAAACTTTTTCTTATTATCAATATATTTGTTGGTGGTTTAAATCATCAACCATCGAAAAAAAAAATCACATAACAATAATAAAAAAACATATTTGTGGGCACTTGTTGTGTTAGTGTTGAAAACATAGGAATTAGTATTAACATTGTTGAATTGATCCATCCCAACATACTAGCAATGTCAAATCCCAGGGAGATGTGCTGTGAAAATCAATGATACTATGAATTATTCATATCTAATAATTGCGAGTACATACTTAATCTCAAGAATAATTACAATAATGCTATCAACATTATCAATTCTATGCTATGGACTAATTTAAATAAATTAATTTATAGCATATCAAATGAGTCTACAAATTAATTACAATAATGCTATCAAAATTATCAATTCTATGCTATGGACTAATTTAAATAAATTAATTTATAGCATATCAAATGAGTCTACAAATTAATTACAATAATGCTATCAAAATTATCAATTCTATGCTATGGACTAATTTAAATAAATTAATTTATACCATATCAAATGAGTCTACAAATTAATTACAATAATGCTATCAACATTATCAATTCTATGCTATTGACTAATTTAAATAAATTAATTTATACCATATCAAATAAATTAAATTTTCTAAACTCGAAAACCCTAATTTATAAATTTTTTCAAAATGCAATTAACAAATATATAAAATTCACTGTAATTAACAGTTTAATAACAAATTAAACTACAAAGTATTATCAATTAATTTAATTTAATTTTATATATTAAAAAATTACCTTTGATTGAGTTGAGTGAGTGAGTGAGTGAGTGATGGGAGGGGCGAGTCCGACAAGGAGCCGACAATGGTGGTGGAATGAAGAATCTGGACGGGCTGCTTTATTACGTCCGAGAAGAGGCGAGACTTCCCCCTGCTGGAGCACCGAACCGGACAGAACTGGGTTGAATTGATTTTGATTTGAGAACGAAGGAGAAAGGGGTGTGCTGGGGTAAGAAATTGTGGGACAGGATTACTTAACCCGTCCGCAATTATTTTTTTTGGCGTTTTCCAATTCTGTTGGACGGGTTGGACATCCCCGTCCAGGTTTTTTTTTTTTTTTTTTTTCGCGGCGCCGTTGTCGTGTAGTGAATTCTGGCGGACGGGTTGGACTTTCCCGTCCGGCCTTTTTTTTTTTTTTCTTCCGATTAGTTAAGGTGAGGTTAAGTGGGCTAATTATTTGTTAACTGGACGGGTTAAGTTGGTCCGTCCGCAGGGACGGGTTAAGTAATCCCGTTCTTCTTAGTTTTAAAAAATAAACGCAAACGGTATTGAATCTCGATATTTTAATAATTTATTTTCTATTATTAAAAAATTCGGGCAAATTATCAGAGTTGTTATTTCAAAGTTCCTTAAAATCCAATGCACTTCATATATATAAATTTTTATTAGTTATACCATTGTCAAGTTTGGATCTAAAACTAAATTCTAATAATTCCCAAAGCATACTACTATCTCATATTCCAAACTAAACTCTTCAAGTAACACAACAATTCTAAAAATACATGTATGCTTCTTATGACAACTCATGCCGTCATGACATGCAATGCTAAAGCACAATCAATAACTTAATTATAATTAATTATCAACTAAGCAAACAAGCAAGCAAGCAAGCAAACATCAAGGAATATAATTGACAAGCAAAACACAACAGTAAAATAAGTTAGAGGAATCTGAGAATAACTCGAAACCAGCACCTTAGCACTGTTGAGATGACGAAACCAGCATTTGGCTATGGTGTGGACATGTTTGATAATCCTTCTTAATCCAGCTATGAAGGGTCCACTTGTATGTCAAATTATCGACACTGAATCAATAGTTTATTGTTGCCATTTATTAGTTCAATTAACTATCGCCGTCAAACTTAAAAAAATTCTTAAAAATGGGTCCTTGTTATTATATTGCTATTGGATTACTATACTCTAAAAGGCAACACAACCAATCGGCACTAGAGCCCAAGAGGTACAAAGAGGGTCAAACTAATATGGATGACAAAAGAGGGTCAAACTATAATTTATTGACATAGTGCATGAACGATCCAGTACAATAATTTCTATTCGATATTTATGGTCCGTTATAACTGAAATTTGAAAACAAAACGAAGAAAAGTCTTAGCTCTTGCATGCAACTCATATGTATGACAAGAAAAAAAAGAACGTGCAAGGGAGATTGTTAATTAAATACTGAAAATTGCTCCGATTTGTTACAAGAGGAAGAGAGTCGACCAACCCCGAGTGAACGACATGTGCTGCGAAAATCTTCATCTCCTTCATTTCTTCATAATTGCTTGACCATCGGAGAAATTAAGTCAATCGGGTCAGGTATAAGAACAATCAATCAACTAGAAATTACCATCTCTCTTTCCTCCTCTATCTCCTCTCTCTTCTTTTCCAATTTACTCTCTCAATTTCTCCTTTTCTTTGTCTCTTGTTATTTGAATTAAAAGGAATGGTCGGACTCTCCAAGAAATATCAATTGAAGCACCTTATTGGAATATTTGTATATGCACCGAATAAGGTAGTGGAATTTTACATTCCCTGAGTGATTATATTTTTATATTCCTTTATTATATCATTCTTCTAAGGAAATGAAATAATGGATTGGTCATAACTCATAAAACTTAGGAATTGAATATTATATATATATATATATATATATATATATATATATGACTTGGCTACGGTGCTATGGGTAGCTAAGAGGTCTCCCGTGCTACGGCTCAATATTTGACTTTTCAAAATTTTAATGGTCGATCCAAACCGTTCATCTTGTTCTCCATATTAATATGTGCTTGGAGACCAAATTTTACATTTTTTGAAATTTTTTTACTATTTTTTTAGATTTATTGAAAATTGCTGTTTTTCAGATAAATCTGGACCATAAAAAACAGTGATATTCAATAAATCTAAAAAAATAGTAAAAAATTCCCAAAAAATGTAAAATTTGGTATCCAAACACATATTAATATGGAGAACAAGATGAACGGTTCGGATCGACCGTTAGGATTTTGAAAAGTCGAATATTGAGCTATAGCACGGGAGGCCTCTTAGCTACCCATAGCATATTAGCCAAATCCTATTTATATATATATATATATATATATATTACAACATGAATATATTAATAAGGGAAGATTACATGACATTTCAGCCTAGTGGAATTTTATGCCGACATAGCAAGGGAAATATTTATATACTTTTGGGTTTGGCCATCAAAACTTTTAGAATTAATACTATGTGTCTACATGATTTTATGTTTAATAATTTATAATGTTACAATATGCAAATCTATTAAATCCTAACTTTTAAAATATAAAAGTTTACTAGTACATTAGATGATATTTCATATTATTTTACCAAATACTTAATAGTCTCAATATGTACGACAACAGTATAATCATTCCTTCATATTAAATAAACTTAAACCTATTCGAAAATTGGGATGTTACAGATATGGATATTGTATCAGATATGATATGGATATAACGATAGGCAATTTTTAAAAATATTGAATACAATACAACTATTATATATATTATTTTTTATTATTTTAGTTATATATATTATTAATTCAACACAACTATATAAACAAAAATTGATATAGTTTGATGATTTTGCTAAACTACTTGTCACATTTTTTTTTAAATCTCCAAATTTAACAAATTTAATTGATAATCAAGAAAACTAATTCGACAAAATCTGCCAACTAGAAGCATTCAATTCGAAAAAAATACTGAACTAAAATACATCATAACCAAAGCAGAGAAGGATTTTAAAGATCAAATTTTTCATTTTTCACTTATCACATGAACATCTTTACATTAGAAGTTCAAGAAGTACAATATCGTTACCAAAACAAAAGCACAAAAAGTTTGTTGTTTTTCAGCTGTCAACTCTGACGTGCGACAGAGTTGGCCTCAAACAATTCTCCATCAAAGCTGCATCCGCATAGGTATTATAATTAGATTGACGACAGTCATCAAATTGCTGCTAGGTTTACACATATATGTATAATTTGTTTGAAATATATTACTATAATTTGTTATACTTGTATGTGTAAGAAACTTCGACAACACCTGCGACTTGTTTTTTTTTTTTAGAATTGGCAGCGACTGCCAATTGAATTCATTGAATAAAAGATTAGTACTTACAGCATCCTCAAAGAAGATAGTGGATCTTAGGTTTATTTACAAATTGATCCACCCCACTCCTCAATCTAAAGCTATACAGTTAACTACCGTGCCTAGCCCACATCTGTTGCCTTTACTGCTATAATTTCTGGTGGCACCTTGGTTTCACGAAAAATCTGATTATTGCGTTGCAACCATATATGCCAACAGATACTTGACAAAGCAGACAGAACTGCAACTTGTTTTTTTTTAGTAGCAGGAAGATGAAGGTCAACGAAGACCTTGCGGATCTTATGGTCATGTAGATACTGCCGAATGTTATAGTTAATAAGTTAGTTATAGAAAGGTAGATAAATGGGAGATAAATGGGAGATAGGAGATGGGGGATAAAAATCTTTATTCTAAAATATATCTACTAATATAAAATTATTAATTTATATGTAAATAAATAATTTTAATCATTTGACATTATCCACCATTTGTATTGGATCAACTAGTAATGCATGATATTTCATAACTGAAGCAGCAGGGACAAGCTTCCGGTCCAGATTGATTAAAATTAGTGCTTGTATCTACATTTGAAGGTATCATATTCCACAATCATGAGTATACCAGTCTGTGGAAAGAGCTCATTCAATTCAAATATTACTCTAGTTATCATATTCCACACTCTCACTCTCCGTTTTGGAAAACTATTATGGATTTAGATAATTTAGGAAAATGTAGTGTGATTAATACCTCTGGGATTCTTTCTCCCCTGAAGTTTTGGAATCATTCTTGACATAATCAACTTCCATTAGCATATCAATTCCCTGTTGAAGAATAGCCGGCTACAACAGGCAATCAGATTATTAGGCAAATAATCTGATATGGTGTGCAACAAGCCAGACCATTTGCTAAATATAACCAAGGGACAGCTGCCTCATTCTATTTGATATTATTCCATGTAATAGATAGATATATTTGGAAAGAAAAGAGCTGTAAATCTTCTCCTAGAAACTCTATATGTACTAGCTTCTCCTCTGTTTTTTAGTATCCAGAAATTGTGTAAGAACAAGAGAATTAATAGAATGAGATGAGAGGAAGTAGGCCGATTGATTTGCCGAACCTCTATAAATTTGTGGGTTTGTGTTATTTCTCATTACTTTAAATTTATGAAATGGTATCAGAGCCATGTTCACGATTTTGAGCATTTGTGTAGCCAAATCGGGGCCGATCCGACCGTCGGATTTACGGTAAAAGTGTGATTTACCAGAACAGTTTTTTGGAGTTACTCAGTTTTCCATTCCCTACAGCTCTACACCGATCTTTACCATGGCAGAACCACCAGAAAAAACCAAAACCGGAGTACCATTAACCTCAGATTTCATCACAGAACTTACCACAAAAATTGCCCAAGCACTCATCCAGAACCAAAACCAACAGATAATTCCAACCCCTCATATTGATCAGACCATTCAACCTGTCGCAGTCAAGTTTGACGGAAAAAATTATGGCATCTGGTCCAACCTAGCTGAAGGGTGCCTCTCTATGAAGGAGAAGTTCGGGTATGTAAATGGAGACCAAGATGAACCGGTGTCTTCAGATGCCGGGTATCCAAGGTGGAAGGCTGAAAACGCCCAGGTAAAGAACTAGCTTCTCAACTCCATGGAACCGAGTCTCATAGGTAACTATGTCCATTATACATCGGCCAAAGATATTTGGAATGCCCTAAGGGTTACCTATTTCGATGGGGGTGATCTGTCTCATTTCTATTCCCTAAAGAAAAGGGAATACCAAATCAAACAGGGAGGGGGGTCGGTAGAACATTTCTATAGTTTGTTGCAAGGCTTATGGAGAGAAATTGATTCAAGGAGACCAAATTCCATGATGTGTTTAGTAGATATTGAAAAACGTAACAAAGAATTGCAGGAAGATAGGTTGGTCATATTCTTAGGTGGCCTTGATGAAAGGTTAGATGGTGTACGGGCAGAAATTATTCGCACAAATCCTCCACTGACAGTTGATGAAGCATATGGAAGAGTGCGTAGAGAAGAAGAAAGGCAAGGTGTGATGCTAGGTGACCGAAATGGGTCTTCATATAATCCTATGGCGATGGTAGTTCAAGATGGCAATTTCTCCTTTAATCAGGTATCTCAGAATCGGCCCTCATACTCTTATACGGGTCAACCAGGGGTGTTAAATTCTGTCCAGCATGGTGTGTCTAACCCCGGAGTAAGCATGGGACACCAGATACTCACAAGCAAGGGCAATTCGAAGGAGACTCAAAGTGGTAAACCAACAGACTATCCTCCAGGTACGGGTTTATTTACTTGGAAGAACAAACCAGCTCCAAATAAGAAGAATTTGTACTGCACAAACTGTGGGAAAAAGAACCATACTAAAGAGGGCTGTTATAAGTTAATTGGTTTTCCCGACTGGTATCCCGAGTTCAAAAAGAAAAAGGCGGCAGAAGCTGCTGCAGCGGCTGAGAAAGGAAAAGCAACATTGGCGGTTACTGGTAAGACAGAAAAAATAACTGAAGGCGAAGGTAATGTTTATTTATCTCAATGTAATTATCATACAAGGAAAAATAATTCTTGGATAATCGATTCTGGAGCAACCGACCACATGACCTTTTGTAAGAATGATATATCCAAGTGCTCTAAATCCAAGAAAATAGAAATCCTAAATGCCAATGGTGTGTCATCTCCGGTAACTGGAACTGGAAATGTACATATAAACCCTTCCTTAACATTACAAAATACCTTACTAGTACCATCATTATCTACCAAACTCATTTCAGTGGGGCAACTTGCAGAAGATTTAAATTGCATAGTAATGATGTATCCAAACTGTTGTATTTTTCAGGACATCCTCACGAAGGAAGTCATTGGGCGTGGTATTAAGCAAGGTCGTCTGTATCACCTTGAAGACTTGAGGATTGGAGAAACAAACCTAGCAAAGAAAAGCTCTAAAGCCGAAACTGAAATTTGGACATGGCATCGGCGGTTAGGGCATCCCTCCTTTAGCTATCTGAATAAACTTTTACCCTCTTTATTTGTTGATTTAAAGGCTTCAGATTTTCAATGTGAAACATGTGTCAAGGCTAAGAGCCATCGTGTGTCTTATAAACCGAGCTTGAATAAATGTAGTAAACCATTTGATTTAATTCATTCAGATGTGTGGGGTCCGGCCCCGATTACTTCAATTGCTGGGTTTAGATGGTTTGTTTTGTTTATTGATGATTGCACCAGAATGACTTGGATTTATCTTTTGAAAGGAAAAAATGAAGTAACAGAGGTTTTTCAATCTTTTTTTACTATGATTCAAACTCAGTTTGGTAAAAATATTAAATATTTCCGTAGTGACAATGGGGGAGAGTTTATCAATAGAGCCTTGAGGGATTTTTTCAATACAAAAGGAATTATTCATGAAACTTCCTGTGTGGGTACTCCTCAACAAAATGGGATAGCTGAACGAAAAAATAGGCACATCCTAGAAACTGCACGGTCCTTTCTATTTGAAAATCATGTACCTAAAATTTTTTGGGACACAGCAGTAGTGGCTGCCGTGTATGTTATTAATAGATTACCCACAAAAGTGAACGATTATCAAACTCCTCTCAGAACCCTTGCAATCCATTGCCCGATTCCCTCAGTTTTGAATTTACCCCCAAAGATATTTGGTTGCGTTGCCTATGTCCATGTTCCGAAAACACAACGTTCCAAAATTGATCCTTGTGCAGTTAAGTGTGTCTATTTGGGCGTAGGGTTCCATCAGAAGGGGTATAAATGCTATGATCCTAGTACAAGGAAATGGTTTGTCACCATGGATGTCACATTTGTTGAAAATGAGTCATTTTTTAAAAATACCAATTATTCATCTCAGGGGGAGAATTTAAATGAGGCTGAAAATTGGTATGAAAATATTTTTCCAGATTTTCTGAATATTAATCCAAGCCCGAATCAAAACCTTCCTTCTTCTGAAACCGTGCCGAATCAAAACCTTCCTTCTTCTGAAACCGTGTCACAGCCGAACCTTGACCCTGGTGAAAACATTCCTGAGCCGAACCGTGAGATAACAGAGTCAGCTCGGGTTGAGGCTCATAGCCCAACTCGGGTAACCGAGCCCACTACCCCTGGCCCATATCGGGTCTATTCCAGAAGGAACAAATCAGCCCAAGAAGAAATGAGGTCTGAGCAAGCCCTTATTTTCGGAGATGATCAAGTTGAAGAACCAGAGAGTGGAGCAGTGATACAGACACCTCAAGTACCACCAGTGACTTCTGAGGATGACCCTACGGTAAGTATTCCTAATTCAAATTATATCTTACCGCCCAGAAAAAATAGGGGAATGCCACCAAAAAGGTATGTTCCGGAAAATGGAACTAGTAAAGAAATCAGATATCCCATAGCCAACTATATAACCACGAATGACTTACCAAAACAACTCAAGGAATTTAATGACAAAATATTGTCCATAGCTGTACCAGAAAGTGTAGAAGAAGCAATGAAAGACCCGAAATGGGTACAGGCAATGGAAGAAGAGCTGAGTGCATTGTATAAAAATGAAACCTGGACATTGGTAAAATTACCAGAGGGAAAAAGACCTGTGGGATGCAAGTGGGTGTTTACAATCAAATTCAATGCTCAGGGCAATGTTGAACGGTACAAGGCGAGACTAGTGGCTAAAGGATTTACTCAGACATATGGCATTGATTTTCAAGAAACATTTTCTCCTGTTGCTAAACTAACTACCATTCGAGTTTTGTTATCTCTTGCAGCAAATTTGGACTGGCCACTACATCAGTTTGATGTAAAGAATGCGTTTCTACACTGAGATTTAGAAGAAGAGATTTACATGGACCTTCCTCCCGGGTGTAATAACTCGGGTTCAGATGATGTAGTGTGTAAATTGAAGAAAGCACTATATGGGCTCAAACAGTCTCCGCGTGCGTGGTTTGGTCGGTTCTGTCAAGCCATGAAGAGTTATGGGTTTAATCAAAGCGATTCGGATCATACTTTATTCTTTAAAAAGAAACAAGGAAAACTAACCCTTTTGATTATATACGTTGATGATATGATTATCACAGGAGATGATCTAGATGAGATCAGGAGGTTAGAAGAAAGGTTGGCTGGAGAATTTGAGATGAAAAATTTGGGGGGCCTGAAATTTTTTCTCGGCATAGAGGTAGCTAGATCAAAACAGGGCATTATTTTATCTCAAAGGAAATATATTTTAGACTTACTAGCAGAAGTTGGAATGCTAGAATGCAAACCATTAGAAAATCCGGTAGCTGTAAATGAAAAACTGGGAGAATTTGAAGGCCAGGTACCTACAAACAAAGAGAGGTACCAGAGATTGGTAGGTAAATTAATTTATCTATCGCATACCAGACCAGACATTGCCTATGCAGTGAGCTTGGTGAGCCAATTCATGCATAATCCCAGTGAAGATCACATGGATGCTGTGATGAGGATAATTAGATACTTGAAAGGTTCTCCAGGGAGAGGGATTCAATTCAGGAAAAATGGAAGGACTGATATAATGGGATACACCGATGCAGATTGGGCTGGGAGCATTGTAGACCGTAAGTCAACCTCCGGGTATTTCACCTTTGTAGGGGGGAACCTGGTTACATGGAGAAGCAAGAAGCAAGGAAGCGTTGCACTATCTAGCGCAGAGGCTGAGTTAGTAGCCATGGTAAAGGGAATAAGTGAACTACTGTGGCTTAAAAAACTCATGGTAGAAATCGGTTTTGGACTAGATGAAGAAATGGTCCTATTATGTGACAACAAATCAGTGATGGACATGTGCCATAACTCGATACAACATGACAGAACGAAGCACATCGCAATTAATAGACACTACATAAAGGATCACATTGAAAAGGGGAACATTCGGCTTCTTCACGTGGGCACAAAAGATCAGCTCGCCGATATCCTGACTAAAGTTGTCCCTGGACCTGCACTCAATTGCGCACTAGACAAGTTAGGCATGACTGACATATACATGCCTCACTTGAGGGGCAGTGTTGAAGAATAGCCAGCTACAACAGGCAAGAAGATTATTAGGCAAATAATCTGATATGGTGTGCAACAAGCCAGACCATTTGCTAAATATAACCAAGGGACAGCTGCCTCATTCTATTTGATATTATTCCATGTAATAGATAGATATATTTGGAAAGAAAAGAGCTGTAAATCTTCTCCTAGAAACTCTATATGTACTAGCTTCTCCTCTGTTTTTTAGTATCCAGAAATTGTGTAAGAACAAGAGAATTAATAGAATGAGATGAGAGGAAGTAGGCCGATTGATTTGCCGAACCTCTATAAATTTGTGTGTTTGTGTTATTTCTCATTACTTTAAATTTATGAAATTCCCTACATTATATGAGATGTGTTCTAACAAGAATATTACTATGGAGGTGATTCAGTCACAGGGGGCTGCTGTCCACTTTAGGAGACAATTTGATCAAGTCTCTTTAGATGAATGGTGAACAATTTTACATTTGCTAAGTACCACCTCTTTTACACATTTACATGATGCATAAAATGCATAATATGATTTGTTATCCTCTATGTTATGGTGGAAATTACCTCTTCCTCATAAAATCAAGATCTTTATGTGGTTGGTAGTTTGAAATAAAATTCTCACCAAACAAAATTTGCATAAAATGGGGTGGATAGGAGATACAAAATGCCAATTTTGCCACCAAATTGAAACAACTAATCACTTATTCCTTGAATGTCCACCTATACATCAAATCTGGTTTTGTATTGGAAACAACCAATATCATTTTACTAATTGGCACTCCATCCAAGATATTCTCTCATTTGCAGGATCTCTGACGGGACAGGATAAAACAGCGTTTTTGGTTGTGTTCAATGCATTATACTGGACAATTTGGAAATTACGCAATGAATCATGCTTTAATCAAACTCCTCATAAAACTTTTCGCACAATCATTTTGCTAATAGTTTCCCTTCGTCATTATTGGATAGGTGTAATCAAGAAACCAATCCGAGACATAATCCTTGCTGACTGGATGCCGGTGGATACTGAGATCATCCCCCTGCAAGTTTGGGACCCGACTACAGCTGACTTTGACAATAATGAGATGCAGATGGTGGTGTTTCAACCATCACCACTAGGAGACGATTCTGACTCGAGTCAAGGGCTTGACTTAATTAGCTGCTATTATTATGTTTTGTAATATATTAGCCTCTAGGCCTTTTTGGCCCTCAGTGTTATATTGCAGCTTTTTACAAACTTCTGCTAGTAGTAGGTTTTGTGCAAATAATTAGAACAATGTTTGTAATGATTGACGGTTTCTCTAATGAAACGGGTGTAAAGCCTTTTATAAAAATAAAAATAAAAATTCCACGTAGAGTTTTTTTTTTTTTTTTTTTTTTTTTTTAAACTTGGTAGTGCTACCAAGGTTATATATTTCCAGTAGAGTTGGGATCTATCATAATTATAGGAATTAAGACAACAATTGTTCCACATAATGAACTGAATTTAAATTGTAGAAAGTGAAAGGAGGCGAGAGAAAATGAATGGAGAGAAATTATCTATTCATTTTCTTCAATGTTTCCCTCTTTATTATTATTTTTTTAATATTGAAATTAATATAGAATAATGTTTGCTCCACCAATTTTTATTAATATTTATAAAAAACTTCTCATTTAAATTTCGAACTCGTGACTTTTCAAATAAAGAATATTAATTACCCTTTGCCTGTAAAATAAATTAAGACTAATTCTTAACATCCTCAGTTTTTTCTGTCTTTTAGTTTTTTTTTTCCTTTTCTTAACTCAAAAGCAGACTCTAAATGTCCATTGAAGAGCAATTTGGGTCTGACGCTCATCAGACTCAATTTGAATCCGATGGATTCCTCATTCATCCAATTCACGTTAAAATTCATGCATACCGCTTCAATATGTATGCACATCTACTTTTATATTCGTGTGCATAGATCTTAAAGCAGATTAGACAGATAACAAATTTATCATACTCAAATTTGAGTCTGATGGGGATCAGACCCAAATTGCTCCTTTTAGAGTGAGGCTTAATTTGGTACTATACATATTACATAGTGTCCAGTGAAATAAACTCATATCTTTGTTTTTAAAATTCAAACAATTGATATGAACTATTCAACAGTGATATTCATATGAAAATTTATTTGAAATTCAATTTTATATGTTTTTAGAGAAGAAGAAAATAACTTAATTTGAAAATTCTGAACCATTTTACAAACTATGATTTTCTATTTATTTATAAAGCAGTAAAAAAATTAAAAAAGAAGAAGTGTAAACTGTGTTCGCCAAGTACATTTTTATATGGAGAGCATGTTTAATGGTTAGATCGATTGTTTGGACTTTAATAATAAATATATGAATTCATAGTACGCATTTGTCTGTAATATGCCATAGCATTTTTTTTCAATTTAATTTGAAAAAAAATGAGACTGACAATTGCATATATATAACTCTCCGATGAAGTCTAGCTACGAGCGAAACCTCAGAAACCTCGGGAACCAACTGCTTAATTATTGATGGGTTCTTCTTCAATTATATAATAAGAGAAATTTTGGTTGGATTCGTCTAAGATTTCATATATGACCGTTCAGAGTAAAGCAAACGGTCAAGATCACATCTAATTTTCTTTTCTGATGAAATCATGTAATGGGGATCGTTACCATATATTCATCATGTCAATTAATAATTGACTCTTGCAGGTCCGTGCAACTAAAATTAATAAAAAAGCTAGTGTCTAGTTGGGAGTTGGGACCATAATACGGTGTGTAGTAAGCTAGTTAGAGAGGAACTGAACTATATTCCCTCGTTAATTTTTTTAGTTACAAAGTCTTCTATTTCAAGCATAGAACTATGAATATGATTGAAGCTATATATATCACCATTCTTATATTATGCACGTAGTTGTCCTGATCTGTCAACGGCTGAGATTGAAAGATGAATTTTCATATTAAATATTAGCCCTCCAATTACATAATTTGTCTCTTTTGATTAAATACATCTATATTATGTATAGAAGTCTAAATTTAGTTAAAATCATACTTGTCACATAGACTGCTACATGGTTGTTACAATTAAAATTGAATGTATCTCCAACGATCCGTTTCCTTATTTCTCCTTATAGCTATATTTGATTAATGCAATTCAATTATTTCCTTATTTCTCAGATTCTTTGCAATTAAATTATGTCCTCTATATTCTCAACAATGAAAATAGAAATTATTCAATCTTTCGGAATTTGTAGAGAAAATCAATTTTTCATGTGTGAAGAGAAGAAATAGTCTTTATTAGAGCTACTAATATGCTTTTACAATTTCTTAATTTGTTGCTTGCTACCAATATGCATTTCACAATTTCTCTTCGCATACTATTAAATCCAGTAATATGTTCCCCATTGCAATGCACGGGCATGATACTAGTATGATAATATGTTGATTGTGCATCAACCCATGCTATGTATCTATATCATTGTTTTTAAAGTTCAATTAGTCAATTCAACCTTCTAAATATGATCTTCATATGAAAATGTATTTGGAAACCAAATTTACAATTTTTGGTAAGAAAATAAATATATTTTTTTAAATAAATAAAAAATCACTGTTTTTAAATGATCTATGATTTTCACATCAAGTGATTTTCTATCTATCTAAAACTTAAAAGAAAATATAATTATCTCCAAATATATTTTTATATATAAATCATATTAAATAGTTTGAATCGACTTTCTAGCACGGGTGATCCCTAATATGCATATTACCATAACCTTACTCATTTAAATTTAAGAGTCCTATAAATAACCGCAATTCTTGTCATCTATCACACAAAACAAAGCACTTCTCCTCATAAGATGGCAACCTTAAGAAGCACAAACACAAGTATTCTTACCGTAGCCCTAGCCTAGGCTGTCAATGATACCCTTTTAACCATTTACCACTACTTGTACCGTATTCGATAAGGTTGGTATGGGTAAGGTTTTTCTTTCATTAGCTTGTCAGCTATGGGTATATGGATAAGGTTTTTTTTTTCATTAGCTAAACTAGTGAGAGTACGGGTAAAGCCAATTTCGTACCCGTTATCCTATAGGATAATTTTATAAAATCAAATTTTATAATAATGTTTGAGTAATAATTAGTGGTGATAAAATTTATTTGCAAAATATTTCATATAATATAGTTTGAGCAATAATTAGTGGACTTTTATTACTTAGCATTTTACTATAAAAATTATTAAACACGATACTTTTAGTTGCACTTGTTATTATTTAGGTAAATAATAAAATTTAGCCAAAGAGATTGTGTTTGAATTCTCTTGCTTTATAAAAAAATTAAGTTGGAATTAATTGTACATTTTTTTATTAGTAATGTAATTGTATATTTGTGAAATTAATAAACTAATTATTATATTAATATTATTCATTTTTCACTAGCTACCGTTTTGTTACCTGTGTCAACTTGTAGTCCCAACAAATTTGTATTTTTATTGTAGTAGGGAAAAGTATTTTTTTTTTCAACTTTTCAGGTTCTAAGATGTTTCACTTGGTGTTTTTATCACTTGGCATCCATTACTGACGGAATAAATTTGGGTAGATCGTGTCTGGGACCAGGCATTATTTATAGTGCAAATTGAGCAATTATTTTATGAACAAATAGGGACTGATATGAGGTGAGCATTAGATGCATCATGAATGCATTAGCATAGATGCATCGACAGAATAAAGGTATTTGGGCCACACAAATTTAAATAAGCTGAATGAATCATGTCCTATGGATGGTCCATTTAAATGACAAATAAAAAAGATCGTAAATTGTCCTGTTACATAGTTATTTTTCTTTCTTTTTTTTAGTAAAAGTTGAAATTCAGTTACCAAATTATTCAATATTTACCAGATATTTACCGTCTTGTTTTGAACCTGTTTGATCGTTGACAGAAGATACATATATATATGGAGCTGTATGATTCTAGCCCGACAATATCAAATTCAAAAACCGATAGTGACTCAATTTCCAAGTGTAGCAGTGCGTCTTAATTAATCTCGTCATGTCTGTATATATTTATTATGTCTGTTGCGCCACCACAACAGCAAAATGCGCTGCCACCTCAGCCGCAGCAGCATGGCCAGCAAGAGGAGCTCAATTTGGCACAGTGGACACTGAGAAGAAGTAAGCGAATCAGTGGAAAGATGAACAACAAAGAGTTATATGGAAGAAAGGAACAAGGCGAGAAAATGTGACAAAGAAGCATTCATGGGACCTGACATGGATCTGGCTGCACAGGCGGAACTATATATTGAGGGCACTGATAGATGAATTTCATCCAACAAATCCACTGCAGCAACAAGTGGCGGATCAAGCTGACATCTAAGTACTCTGGCATTCACCAAGCAGGTAAGGATCCAATTAATTTGGGTTTGGACCAGAATGTGGGGGAATTGGGGGCAATTTTATCAATTCGGCACAATTGGGAGAGGTACCATTTGACAATATTGAAGGAGCCAGCTTATTGGTTGAACCAACTGAGCAGCTGGTGGAGCCAAATGTGTTCGAACCTTATTGTTACACATAACCATTTCAATTCAATATGCCACTATTGATCTACTTATGCCAAAATGACCATCATGCAAAATTCATCAATTCTTAGAAAGCAGACGCAATACCTGACTCTATTAGCATGTTTATGCAAAGCTTCTCTCAAAAGCGGTTGATGAACTTGTGAGACAACGGCAAGAAAACTTTCATGCCGATGTAGAGGTTAAAGCATTGGCGGTAGAGGTGTCAATGACACCCGTTTACCCTACCCGTATCATATTTGATAAAACGGGTATAGGTAAGATTTTTTTTCGTTAGTTAAACAGGTATGGGTATGGATAAGGATTTTTTTTCATTATATAAACGGATATGGGTACTAGTAAATGTTATTTCGTATCTATTGGGTAACGAGTAATTATATAAAATAAATTATATTATACGAAGAATATTATGCTAAATATTTTACTTTTTTATTTGAATATTTTATTATTTAGTTAAGGAATTGAATTTGTTAGAAGGAGATATTTGTGATTTTGATTTTTTTTTGCTTAATTAAAAATTATTACTTAGAATTAATTGCATATTTATATTTTAATTTTATATTTATATTTTAATTTTATATTAGTAATTGTGATTGCATAGTGTATTATATATTTTATTTGTCATTACATTTTTTGGTACCGATCAACAACTCAATATACGTACCAACTTCTGCGCACAATTACGGCCCGTTTTAGGAGGGCATGGAAAAAATTAATTCGGACTACTGCCAGCTGTCGCTCATGTGCTAGTGTACCGAAGTTTTTTTTTTTTTTCTTGACAGCTTGGTAATGTACCGTAGTTATTGGATGGTAAGGCACATTGATAGGAGTGCATATCCTCTTACATATCTCATATTTTATGTGACCGACATGTCTAGTGCTTATTCGGGATGTCGCAGAGGGCAGTGTTATTTGAGCTTGGAGATTCATGCAGAACGTTCTTGAACGGTTGAGATTTTTAAAAATGTCACACAAACTATGAGATATCGATGTGTCTCCCTCGGTACATGAGGTGCAATTTAAAAATACGGATAGTCCAGATTAATTCTAGTTGGATCAAACTCAATTTAGTACCTAATGAGACTATAGGAGGTCTGCTTTGAGATTCGTGTCAAGTTAACAGTTCAAATTAATCACTTGCACCTCAGGTTCCTGGGTGTTATACAGATTCCATTGATAGGGATGGGGCGGTTTTATGGACAATGGATCAAATTTAGTTCAATATTGGATCATAATCATTCAATATGTATTAAGATTCACGCACACTTAATTGGCACGAACGTTGAAAATGTTTGGATGAACCTTTATGCAGATTGAACAGCTCTGACCAGACATCGATTAGACTAAATTTGATCCAATTCTCATTGGACCGTCTCTGATTCCTTTTTGATAATCTGATTTAGAATGGAAGGAGATATTTTCTGTAAATAATTTTGATATCAAATCAGTATTAATTAAATTATTTTTAAAACAATTGTTTTATAAAATTTTAAATGACAAAATTAATTGATTGGATCAGTATGCAACAGAAAAATTATGGGTATCAATTTTTTAGCAATTTAATCCTCTCTCTTAATGGCTATTCAAATAAAATCAAATTTCTATTATTTATATATACATGTAATAGAGATGATATAAAACAAATTTGATGGTTAATTTTATTAATCTAAGCGCCAATAAAAAAATTACATCGTTCGACATCAATAACCATCGGTATTGATTCACTCAATTAGTAGTGGGTCATGTACTTCGTAATTGAAAATATTGTTGGGACAAACTTTTTACTCAAGGTTGGTTAAAATTATTGCTGATATCTACACTTCACAGCAGCTTTTTTCATAGTTATGCGAATTAGAGTGCTTATCAACATATATAGCACTACATTTTATTGATGTAGATAATGTAAGAAGTGCTTTACAGGCCAAATAATATGGGCTGAATTGATATATTAAGTCTTATTGGGCTAGGCCCAAATTCTTGATCTGATCTGATCTCATATTATATCACGTTTTCTGAAGAGATGCAACCAGATGGTGCGAATGAATGGATGCATAAGTATTATAAATATACATGCAACAGTTCGATTTTTGGTTGTTTCAGAAATTCTGTTCCACAGATATTAGAAAACTGAAGAGAGAAAGAAAGAGAAAAAGATGGAGCTTTCAGATCGATACTAGCATATCGATTGATTGTTGAGTTTGGCTTTGTTCGTGTGGATACTGATAGAGGCGTGATTACTGGACTGTTGCGTGGATCTGACATGAAGGAAAGGAGAAGAAGGCTACTGCCAGACTTGAAGATTCTGCTACGCATCTAGTGGTAAAATCTATTTTAATCCTATAATTAGTTTTATACTTGGATTCTGATTTTCGAGTAGTAAACAAATCTTGAACTGTTTCAAATTATTGCACTATAACCTACCCAAAATCCCAACAGATAAATTGTTACTACAGTAATACCATAGATTTTAGTTAGATCACAACAATATAATTCCAGCAATAATCATCATTCATTTATTTATTTTGATAAAAGTGAGTATCTACACCAATTTTCATTAGAAACCAGAAAAGAGTATAGTGGAAACATGGTCCCAAACAGCTGCTACCAATTCAACATATATACAATCCAACTTAAAATTCAAAAACTTGTTAATTAAAATCAGCAAATCACACTTTTGATCATATTGCTCAGATTATGATTTTTTAATTGTTTAAAAACTTACCACCTACAAATAAATTTGTCTCTTTTTTTTTGAGGGAAAAACCAAGCAGAGGCTGCCGGTATGCATTAAACAGGTAAACCAATTACATGAGTCCAAAAAAACTTGACTTGTATCCAAATACCAGTCTCGCCAATCCACATCTCCTAAACAACAGACTAAAGCAGAATACCTGTGAGAAAAAATAAAAAATAAAATTAATCTAGAGAAGGCTATAGGCTAGCAGCACTAGTGGAAAAACAGGAATCAGGATCGGCCTATCTGGATCGGTTATATGGGACACCCGATCCTAATAAGTATCTGGATCGGTTTATTTAAAACAACCGATCCTAAAAACTATTTAGATCAGTTTTTAGTAATAACTGATCCTAATTTATTACTATTAGGATCGGTTTTTTGTAGGAACTGATCCTGATACTATCAGGATCGGTTTTTACATAAAACCGATCCTAATAGTTCAATCATTTGGATCGGTTTTTACTACAAACCGATCTAAATAGTATCAGGATCAGTTTTAACCAAAAACCGAGCCTAATAGTTTGAACTATTAGGATCAGTTATTGGTTAGAACCGATCCTGATACTATCAGGATCGGTTTTTGTTAAAAACTGATCTTGATAGTAATTAAGAAATTAGAAAGATAATTTTTTTTTATTCCTTGAATAAATATATTAGTTATACAAATGGAATGTAAAATTGGCCGATATCACATACTTGATACTTCACATGCTTCTCTCTCTCTCCACACTCTGAATGGTTGCAATGAACAAAATATGTGGTTGCCGGTACTGCTGCAATTGAAGAATTTAAGAAGGGATGGTGTTCCATAGAGATGCTAATATAGTGAATCCTAATTCCTGTTATTTTATAAATTATTTTAATAAATTATCTTATAAATGAATTCGATGTAACATTTGGCAAATTTGAACAAGAAATGATACATTTTCAGAGAATAGACAACTAAATTGCAAGCAGCATATCACAGCACCTCTCCCCCCATTAAGTGTCATTGCTGATGACAAATCTCCAAAAGAAACAAAACACACACCAAGACAACCATAAATC
Organism: Carex pumila; assembly: GCA_033356055.1. Lineage (NCBI taxonomy): Eukaryota > Viridiplantae > Streptophyta > Magnoliopsida > Poales > Cyperaceae > Carex > Carex pumila. Next base: position 108,045 of record JARJHM010000860.1, read on the forward strand.
TAGAATTCCAAAACATATAAGATTACACTTTTCTCTCAAAAAAAAGGAAGATTACACTTCTTTTTTTTTGGTAAAAAGCCTAGGTCCAGTTTCATTAAGAAACAGTGTTAAATTACAAAACACAGTAAAAATATTTAGAGCTACAGTCATCCAAAATTCAAAGAAACAACATTTTTCAGTCTGACTCTTCATTTGGTTCTCCATCTGACTCTGAAGATCCTTCATCCATCTCTTCCCCTTTCTTTGATGATCCTTCAACTAACTTTTTACTCAACTCTATTTTTTATTAAAGTATGTATCTTCATATTTCTCTCTGTAAATCTTACTGGCACCAAAAGGGAAGAACCACCCACTTGTCCGCTCTTCCAGTCCTTAATGGAAATGACTGGCGAATTCATTTGCATTGTGATTGTATTATCACGACCGTACACCTTGGTTCATATGTTTATTCTATGGAATTAAAAAAAATTATATCTTTCTAGTTTCTTAAAAAAAATATCTATTATTTTTTTTTATAAAGAACAATTGCTGATTTTTTATTAGGATCGGTTTTATTGTTAATAACCGATCCAGAAGGTATCTGGATCGGTTATAATGCATAGAACCGATCCAGAAGGTATCTGGATCGGTTATAATGCATAGAACCGATCCAGAAGGTATCTGGATCAGTTATAATGCTTAAAACCGATCCAGATACCTTCTGGATCGGTTATAATGCATAAAATCGATCCAAATGTTAATGTTATAAATTTTCAAGTTATCCAGAACCTATCAGGATCAGTTCTTATGAAAAATCGATCCTAATAGTCAACTATTAGGGTCAGTTATTTATAAGAACCGATCCGGATATTATCAGGATCGGTTTTATTTCTAACAACCGATCCTAATAGTGCATATAAGGCTCAAATCAGTCCGATTTTTGTCAAAAACTCATCTCTCTTCCTAGGTCTCGCCTCTCTTAATTAGCGCAACAGCTATTTCGCCTTGCTATTATTCAGCTATCTCAGCTCTTTTTCTCAGGTACATTTGATCATCTCTTTTCTCAAATTTGATATTAATGGAGCACTAAACCCTAAACCCTAAACCCTAAATCTGGCCTATACAAGTGGGTTATGATCCCCGCTCAAAATCTAAACCTTATAAATTTTTCTTTAGCTTTTTTATTGGTTCCACAAGCTTTTAAGTTTGAATACCTCTTCTCATTTCAAGTTTTCCTTTAAATGCGGATATTTGGATGCACATGCTATATGTGTAATTTATGAGAAAATATATTAGCTATATATGACCTATATATTCTTTATATGTTGAGATTTTCTTTACAAGTTTGAATACCTCTTCTTATTTCAAGATTTGCATGCACACGCTTTTGAGTTTGCTATATATATGCTATATGAGCATTTTTTTTATTTCAACTTGTATGCTATATGTACATCACTTAATTAGGTTCCAATTTTTCGGTTGAATTTTGTAGATTGGCTATTATCGAGAGATTTGGTGCAGCGATCGATCTTCATCTCACTCGGTACGGCATCTAAAAAAGTTGTAAGTACAACATGCATAAAACTCATGTTTAATTAGTTTTGTACATGAATGTGTATTTTGATAACTAGAGTACGTAGATGTATATATATTAGGTATTTAGCTAGAGTATTGTCTTATGAGCCACAACCGCATGATTAATGCCTTTAGGTCATGATACCCGTTCAAAATTAATCCATTAGGGATTAATTTTGAATAGTCCCCATTTTGGGACTGCTCTTTGAATACTTTGTCTCATTTAGGATGTGGCCACATGTTAGTCGTGTTTTAGCATTTAAGAAAATTTCGGCAGCATTTCGACTTAGTTCCCTGAGTATTCGGGGAACTAAGGGGAAATGCTGCCGAAATTTTCTTAAATGCTAAAACACGACTAACATGTGGTCACTACTGAGACAAAGTATTCAGAGAGTGGGATAGGATGGTAACCCGGCCCCATGTAAGCCCTATTGTGACTAGAATTGAGTACCCTAAACCTTATTCTTAATTAATTGTGTTTATTATAATTGCAGATGGACCGCAGTTGGATGTACGAAGCATCACGTCTATCTGATGAATATATGACAGGTGTCGAGGAATTTATCCGAGTTGCTATGGAAGATATGGCGAGCAAGGGGAGTACACTGATGTCTTGTCCTTGTCGTGATTGTAACAATGGTCAAAAATTTTCTAACCTAAACCAAGTGAGGAACCATTTATTCCGTCGTGGATTCAAGCAAGGATATAAGTGTTGGTTATGGCACGGTGAGAGTTTGCCAACCGACATAGGTACTGAGCATCAGGATTACCATACAAGTGATAATGACGGGAATAATCTCCGGGGATTGGAAGCCGACATAGGCACTCGTACCCAGCATCAGGAATACCATACCGAAGAAAATGATGATATGGTGGTAGATAGATGTGATAATTTTGATCAAATGTTACGTGATTTAGAAGAGGATTTTGATAATGATAAGCAGTATTGTTTATTTGAGAATTTGTACGAAGATTCTAATAAGGAATTGTATCCTGGTTGTTCAAAATTTTCAAAATTGAAAGGTGTATTAAAATTATATAACCTTAAAGCATCTAACGGTTGGAGTGATAGAAGTTTTACCGAGTTATTACAAATTTTGAAAGAAATGCTTCCAGATGGGAACGAGATACCACCTAATGTTTATGAAGCAAAGAAAATATTGTGCCCAGTGGATTTGGAAGTTCAAAGAATACACTCGTGTCCAAATGATTGTATATTATATCGAAATGAGTATAAAGATCTTCACGAGTGTCCCAAATGTGGTGTATCACGTTACAAACCAAAGCAGATAACCAGCGGTAAAAGTGATGATTGTAAACTGAATAAAGGACCTTCGGCAAAAGCGTTGTGGTACCTCCCTGTGAAACCGAGATTCAAACGTTTGTTCTCAAATGCTAAAGATGCAAAATTAGTGTGTTGGCATGCTGATAACCGGAAAAAAGACAGAAAATTAAGGCACCCTGCTGATTCTCCTCAGTGGAGAAATATTGACAGAGAGTTTTTGGAATTCGGACGTGACCCTAGAAATCTAAAGCTTGGGCTGAGTGCAGATGGAATAAATCCTCACAGTAGCATGAGCAGCAAGCATAGCAGTTGGCCGGTTCTATTGTGCATTTATAATCTTCCGCCTTGGTTATGTATGAAGCGCAAATACATCATGTTGACCTTGCTCATATCAGGACCCAAACAGCCCGGGAACGACATAGATGTGTATCTAGCACCATTAATTGAGGATTTAAAAGAATTATGGCAACCCGGAGTGCAGATATTTGATGCATACAGTAAGGAGAAATTCAATTTACGGGCCATGCTTTTCTGCACCATTAATGATTTTCCGGCTTATGGAAATTTATCGGGTTACAGTGTCAAAGGAGAGAAAGCGTGCCCTGTTTGCATGGATGATACAGTCGATGTGTGGCTACCTAACTCCTCTAAAAACGTGTACATGGGTCATCGTAGATTTCTTCCTGCCAACCACGTACACCGAAAAAGAAAGAAAGAATTCAATGGAAAGACCGAGAATACCAGAGCAAATTATCCGTTGACCGGTAAAGCTGTTTACTCGCAAGTAAAGGATATCAAAGTTCAATTTGGGAAATTTAAAAAAAAGGCGGTGAGAAAGAAAGGGGCACCGAAAATTAGTTGGAAGAAGAGGTCAATATTCTGGGATTTACCATACTGGCAGCACTTAGATGTTCGACACTGTCTCGATGTGATGCATGTGGTTAAAAATGTGTGTGATAGCCTGGTTGGAACATTATTGAATATTCCGGGTAAGACTAAGGACGGTATCAATGCTCGGAAAGACATGCAATTCTTGAACATACGGTCGGATCTACAACCAACAGAGAAAGAAAGAGAAAGTGGGAAAACTTGTATATATCTAAAACCCGCAATACATACGCTGTTGAAAGCAGAGAAGAAAAACTTATTGGAATGCCTTCATGGTGTCAAAGTTCCATCTGGCTATTCTTCGAATTTTAAAAACCTAGTTTCACTGGAAGATTTAAAATTGACAGGAATGAAGTCTCACGACTGTCATGTTTTAATGACACAACTTCTTCCTGTTGCAATTCGGGGCATATTGCCAAAGTGTGTTAGGCAGACCATCACGAAGCTTTGCTTTTTCTTTAACGCCATCTGTTGCAAAGTAAATGATCCTGATACGCTAGATGCTCTGCAGAAGGAGGTTGTTGTCACTCTTTGTCATCTTGAAATGTATTTTCCGCCGTCCTTTTTTGATATCATGGTTCATTTAATCGTTCACCTAATTAGAGAAATTAAGATGTGTGGACCTGTCTTCTTGCGGTACATGTATCCGTTCGAGAGATACATGGGCTTGTTAAAGGCATATGTGAGGAATCGATATCGGCCTGAGGGCAGCATTGTAAGAGCTTATGCTGCCGAAGAGGTTATTGAGTTTTGTACTAATTACATGGACGATGCGAAAGCTATTGGCATCCCTAAATCTCGGCACGAGGGTAGACTTCACGGGGTAGGCACAATCGGTGCAAAATTATTCGAGCCTGACCGTACAACGATGTCACTAGCACATTTCCATGTTTTGCAACACCTCACTGACGTTCATCCATTTTGGGACGAGCATATGACTCTCTTGCGGCAACAGAATCCCAAGAAATCCGACAAGTGGTTAATCGGCGAACACAATAAAAAGTTTGAAGGATGGTTTACACGTAGAGTCATGCAAGCTCCAGAAGGAGAAAACATTAAAGAAACTGTCAGATTGTTGGCTCTTGGTCCAGTCCATGTCGTTAGGACCTTCCAAGGATATGACATCAATGGCTACACATTTTACACAAGAAAGCAAGATTCAAAGAGTACCGTGCAAAATAGTGGAGTGACGTTAGTAGCCGTTTCGAGTGATTTGTCAGATCCTAAAGGTGCCGGACCATCGCATGCATCGATGTCATATTACGGATTTGTTGAAGAAATTTGGGAGCTAGATTATAGAAAATTTAACATTCCGTTATTTATGTGTAAATGGGTCGATAACCGTAGGGGGGTTAAAGTCGACGAAGATGGTTTCATTTTGGTGGATTTCAGTAAGGCTGGATACAAGGATGATCCATTTATACTTGCAAGACAAGCCACGCAAGTATTCTACGTAACTGATCCCGCCGATCGTTCAAGACATGTTGTCCTCCCTGGTAAAAGACGTATAATCGGGATTGATAATGTGGAAGACGAAGAAGCGTATGATCATTTTGATGAGATACCACCATTTTCCACTGGCATGGTATTTCAACCAAGCGGTGATGGAAACGAAACAAGTCACACGCGTAACGATCATAATGAAGGAGAATGGATTGAAGGTGTTCCCACTAGCAACAATCCCTAAAAGCTTATGAGTATGTCAAAATATAAAAATATGAAAATGTGAGTTAATATTCGTTAATATTACTGACTTTATAATTTTTTTTTCAGGATGAATTGAACCACTAGTCAGTGAGAAAGCATGCAAGTAATTCTTCGAAATTTGTTGTAGCTTATATCCATTCATGGCGAATGTAAATTTTTAAGCTTATTTTTTAGTTTGTAAATATCATCCTAAAATAATTATTTTTGTGTCTTATATACATCTTATATATACAATTATTTTTGTACAGTTATTTATTAAGATATTTATTTAATTATTTTTGTTACTTTCATATATCTCAAACACATCTAATAAATTAAAATAAATCAAAAACTAACATCTGGATCGGTTCTGTCAATAATAACCGATCCAGATAACTATCTGGATCGGTTCTGCACTAAAAACCGATCCAGATGCCTTATTTTCCTTTCAATTATTATATAAAAAATTAGAAAAGTAAATTACACAGTAAAATTGAATTTGTAAAATTGTATTAGTATTTTTTTCTAATATAATTTTTAAAGATTATGACATCCTAAAATTTAATTTAGTATCACATTCTTGAAGATTATAAAAATAAATTACATAAAAAAATTAATTTATAAATTGATTTATAAATTATTTTATAAATAATTAGAATATAGAAAGTTAGTTTTTTCGTAGAGTTATTTATTTAATTATTTTTGTATCTTTCAAATAAATCAAATCTATCTAATTTTTCAAAATAAATCCAAAAAATGTCATCTGGATCGGTTATACCTGTAAAAACCGATCCATATGACCATCTGGATCGGTTTTTATAGATATAACCGATCCAGATGACTTTTTTTGGATGTATTTTGTTTGGAAAAAAATATAATACCAAATAACATGTAAAATTTTATTTTGTAAAATTATTTTGATATGGTTTTTTCCTATATAAAGATGGATTTAGCACACACATATATATAAAGCTACACATGCACATTTTTTTTATTTTTTACATACACATACACATATATAAAGAAGCTTTTATTTCATTAGATCACTGTTTTTTGTTTACACATGTATATGAACATAAACTTACACATTTTTATACAATTCTTTCTGTACAGTTATTTATTAAGATACCAAAATTTTTTTTGTACAGTTATTTTTTTTTTTGTATCTTTGAAATAAATCAAATCTATCTAATTATTCAAAATAAATCCAAAAAATGTCATCTGGATCAGTTATACCTGTAAAAACCGATCCAGATGACCATCTGGATCGGTTCTATGTGGAAAACCGATCCAGATGACTTCTTTCGGATTTATTCTCTTTGGAAAAAAATATAATACCAAATAACATGTAAAATTTTATTTTGTAAAATTATTTTGATATGTTTTTTTCCTACATAAAGATGGATTTAGCACACACATATATATAAAGCTACACATGCACTTTTTTTTTATTTTTTACATACACATACACATATATAAAGAAGCAGCTTTTATTTCATTAGATCACTGTTTTTTGTTTACACATGTATATGAACATAAACTTACACATTTTTATACAATTCTTTCTGTACAGAAATATTAAGATACCAAAATTTTTTGGTACAATTATTTATTTAATTATTTTGTATCTTTGAAATAAATCAATCATTCAAAATAAATCCAAGAAATGTCATCTGGATCGGTTATACCTATAAAAACCGATCCAGATGGTCATCTGGATCAGTTTTTATAGATATAACCGTTCCAGATGACTTTTTTTTGTATTAATTCTGTTTGGAAAAAATTCAACACCAAATAACATGTAAAAATTTATTTTGTAAAATTTTTTTGATATGTTTTTTTCCTACATAAAGATGGATTTAGCACACACATATATATAAAGCTACACATGCACTTTTTTTTTATTTTTTACATACACATACACATATATAAAGAAGCTTTTATTTCATTAGATCACTGTTTTTTGTTTACACATGTATATGAACATAAACTTACACATTTTTATACAATTCTTTCTGTACAGTTATTTATTAAGATACCAATATTTTTTTTGTACAGTTATTTATTTAATTTTTTTTTGTATCTGTGAAATAAATCAAATCAATCTAATCATTCAAAATAAATCCAAAAAATGTCATCTGGATCGGTTATACCTATAAAAACCGATCCAGATCCCATTTTTCATTCCAATTATTATTTATAAAATTACAAAAGTAATTTACATATAAAAATTTATTTTAATAATTATTTGCAATTTATTTGAAAAATATATCTTATATTAGATAATAAATTATTTCATAAAATATATCTTATAAATTTTTATACACAATCTAGATATATTATATTAGAAATTAACTTACTTATATCTCAAATAAATCTTATTAATTGACATATATTAGAAAATAGCATCTGGAGTATATGTATATTAAATTTTTGGATTTGTTTTTAAACAATCTGGATCGGTTCTCTGTTAAAAACTGATCCAGATAGTATCTGGATCGGTTTTTAACATAGAACCGATCCAGATTGTATTCTACACGGTTTTAGGTACTTAGACAAATATTTTGAAATTTATATCCATCTCCTCCAACTCAAAACCGTGACCTCTACACTCTCTTCCCTTCTCCTTCTCCAAAACCCTTAATTTCCTCCTCCAAAATCCAAATCGACGGCGGCTCCAACTCCCATCAAGCGGCGGCTCCAACTCCCATCAAGGCGAAGGCGGCTCCAACTCTCACCAACGGAACCCTAGCGGCGCCGTGGCTCCCTCTCCACCGTGGCCGACCTCTCTCTCCCACGAAAACCCTAGCATTGGCTCTCTCTCCCAATAGGTTTGTTTTCTAATTTCTTATATCAAATTATGGATTCGGAAAGGAAATGTCAAATTGAAATGCAAATGTGAATTCCGAATGGAAATGTTAATTTGAAATGCAAATGTGAATTCGGAATGAAAATGTTAATTTGAAATGCAAATGTGAATTTATATGATGTTATGCTTTAGAGTCTAAAGTTTGTCACTTGGGTCAATTTGAATTTTATATGATGTTATTTAATTTTGGAATTCACATTTGTATTTTTGGCAATATGTGTATAATTACAAGGGTATTGTGGAATATGTGTAATTACAAGGGTATATACTTTGGAAAATTAAGCATGGATTATGCATGGATTAGATTATGCGTAGTCTAGTTCAATTTTGTGCTATAATTTCAATTTTATGCATGGATTGGATTAACTCTTCTCCATTGCATGAATTAGAATTTGTTGTTAGGATCGAATTATAAATTGTTGCAAATTAGTTCGGTTTATTATGAATTTTTTAGAAATTGTTAGCATTGTGAGAATTGTTGTTACCATTGTTGCTAATTAATTCGGGTAATAATTAATTCGGTTTATTTAATTATTTTTGTTAACCCTAGTTACTCAAGTGTAATTGGTACCAAGGCATTGTGAGAATTTTATTTGGTATTTGTTGCTAATTAATTTGGGTAATTAATTCGGTTTATTTAATTATTTTTGTTAACCCTATATTAGATCAATTTTGTGGTCTCATTTTAATTTTATGCATGGATTGGATTATCTCCTCTTTATTGCATTGTATAATCCGGTAATTGCATTGCTATTAATTGTTGTATGGTATAACTTTGTTCTACTAATTATAGTTCTCTAGAGATAATGTAGCATTGAGTTCAATTAATTGTTTTAAAAAAAAAACAGATATGGAAGGTGGCAGTGATCATGATGGTAGTGTGTTGGCATCGATTAAGAAACGAGGAAGAGGGCCTAACAGAATTAAGGAGAAGTTTAACGAGCACGACAAAGCACTGCAACTTGACAAATTTTATAGGCCGGTTGTTACTCGAGAGACAACGAGTTTTTCAATGGATTTTGGGATATTGGTAAGAAGGAATATTCCTATAAGGTTCCAACGATGGAAAGATGTTCCAGATGAGTGCAAGCAAAAAATATGGGAAATACTTAAGGTAAATAACATGGTACTAATTTCATTAAAAACCATTTCATTAGTTTAACTATAAACCCTAATTTCTATTTGTTTGGTAGGTGAGCTGGAAATTACCCGAAAAAGTAGAAGTGAAGAAATATTATTATCAGAAAATGGCTGCTTGTCACCGGAAGTTCAGAACCGAGTTGACTAAATTGTTGCGCGAGGGTGAGACGCCCGATTTTGATAGGCTCCATATTGAAGAAAAAGACTGGGAAGAATTTGTCGAGTACCGAATGACAGCGAAATTTGATGTATGTTTATTTCTAGGAACCTTCTATCTTATCTCTAATCCAGAATTCAAATTTTTTTATAATTAAGGCCAATTATTTATTTGTTGAAATTGAAGGCTGCCAGCCAGATTGGGACGGAGAACCAGACCCACAACAAGTATCCGCATTTCTTGGGATCCAGAGGTTACAATGATGAAGGTTTCCAGAACAGACTTAAAGATGCTATGCAGGCGATTGCAGACGAGAAAGCATCTAGTGATCCGTCTTTCCAAGGGTCAAGTAGTATTGTATTGACACCAGATGAGCTTGTTGATTTGTCGGTTGAGCATAGGCACGTCACATGGAAACTAGCCAGACAGAAGCTCTCAGAGGAGACCAAGGAACGCTTTTATCCAGAAACATACGTACCGATCATCAACAGAATTGTGAGGATTTAGATATTGTTATTCATTGAAATTCAACTTTAAATTATTATGTTGTAACATGTATGTTATCATTTCAGGAAGAACAAGAAGCGGCTTTCAAACAAGACCAGTTGGCGGTCGTACGATACGAGGATGTTCTGGGACAATCTCTGCCAAATCCGGAACATCCTGGGAGGGTGAGAGGAGTGGGAGGTCTGATTCCACAGTCACAAACATTCGGGAAGGGTCGGATAAGGAGGACACGTACCTCGAAGACATCAGAAGACGAAATTAACGCGAGAGTGGATCAAAGAGTGGAGGAGAGAGTAAGAGGAATAGAGGAGAGATTACGGCTAGAAATAACGCAACAAATGAAATCTGAACTTGCAATTTTGGTTCGGGAGACGATGGGAAAACAAGAAAAGACGTTTACCCCAACGGTCCTTCAAAGTAGCTGCCAGTCAGTCAAACCATATACCGATCTTTCCGGGTTTACTGAGGTAATGCAAATTTAGATTTAAATCAGTTGGCCTATGCCGTAGTTTCATATATATTCGGATTTTATTCGAGTAAATACATATACTTGTACAGGAGGCAGAACTCGGCTACAGACTCCTGGCGAAAGTAGGTGAGAATACTGTTGTGGTGGCCATGGGGACAATTCATGTTCCAGTTATACCCGGTGGAACAATTCACAACAGGCCGATGCCGCCCGACCATGCAAGAGTAACGGTGGATGGTGTTAAAGATGCGGACTTCCTAGAGCTCCCCTTACCTGTACCAAATGGTGAGCAGTTAACTCTTGGATCGGTCCTCGGCAGTTTCACTGCATGGCCGATGCCCATGATATTGACAGGTTCAGCTAAGGTATATTATGGCTAAGTTCTTATGCTTCTTAATTTGTATCTATATGACAGAGTCATTGTTCATTATGGATTTTATTTCAATTTATTACGAAATTTTGCAGGAACCATGCCAAGAGGTACATCTTCCTGTAGGTGGGAAAGAAACAAGTCACTGCAAGGCGTTTGATGGTGTCAACTTTGACAAGCTGGGACAAACATTCAAGAATCTGCGTGATCGATTTGCGGAGCTAGATGGCAGTCCATTCAAAATCGATCCGCCACTTGATCTTTTCTGTTCAGCAGACTCCATATCCGTTTATGCAGATGATTATGCGGCCTTGCTTGCACCACGGGAGTGGCTCACTGGACCGATCATTCAGATGTGGATGCTGTGAGTTAATATTCGTAGTAATTATAGAATTTAGTACCTTCAATTCAAATAAAACAAATTTGAGAACACCTGTATGCCTTTTTTTTTTTAGGTATTGGCACAAATACATCAAGGAGGAATTTCCCGATGTGCAGGTTGGTTTCATGGACCCCCAGCGGACGAATGCCACCATGCTGAGTGATGATCGAGGAGCTGTACTTCAAAACATAGGGCAAGCACTCAACGAAAATCGGGACAAGAGATTGATATTTATACCCTATCACCACATGTTAGTGTTATATATGTATTCTAATTTTATTATATTTATGTCAAAATATAAAAATTATATAATATGACATGCTACAAACCTAACATGCAGCAATCATTGGGTATTGACCGTACTTATGCCAAGAGAAAGTGCATTGTACGTCTACGATTCCGATAAGAAAAGTAAAAAAATGCTAATGATCACTGCTGCGGTCGAGGAGTAAGTGTCATCCTAACTTTTACGTTTGTTTAGAATGCATTAGATTTTTTTATTATTTTATCATTTATCATTTTAAATATCTCTCGTAAGTACTGATTGTTCAATGTGTTCATATTTGAACAGCGTCTTCGTTAGGGTAATGGAGACTTCTTTGACGATTCATAACGATTGCAAGGTAATATTTTCTATTGAGATATATGATTATAAGGACTTAGATGCCAAAAATTGTGAATATCTAGACATATAAGCCATTTGTATGCTCATTAACATACATTTCAATTTTTTCAAACTAATTATGTAGTGCCCACAACAACCAGCCGGCTGGGAGTGTGCATATTATGTCATGTTGCTCATGCAAGACATAATAAACGAACACATATATAATTTTCCGAACTTAAAGGTATGCATTTATATATTTTCAAAAAGTAATTAAGCATTGTTGTTTCAAATATAATAAAATACACAATTAATTGTGCATGCTCTTCTATCTTTTAAAAAATGCAGGACATTCCCGCTAAACATACTGTACAACGCTTGAGCAACTTACGAAAAATGTGGGTTCAAATTTTCCTGAAAGAGGTACAGTAGACATGAAGTACAACAATTTATGATGTGTAAACTTAATCGGTAGGATGTGTATGTCTATGATATTTAATTTAGGATTTGTACGTGATTTGTATGTGTAAACATAATTTAGGATATGTAAACTTAATTTGTAGGATGTGTTTGATATCTATTTGTGATTTGTATGCATATATATCAATCTGTGATTTGTATCGGTAGCAATATCAATTGGGCCAGCATATATATATAAATGGAAGCTGGCCAAATAATTAAAATTTATTTTTTACTTTCAACCAAACATCTGGATTGGTTCTTATTCCAAAACCGATCTAGATATGTAATTTTTAATTAAAAAAAATCGAAAATAATAGCTGGATCGGTTTTTATATAAAAACCGATCCAAATACGTATTATCAAAGATCGGTTTTTATATAAAAACCGATCCAGATAAGTAATTTTTAATTAAAAAAAATCGAAAATAATAGCTGGATCGGTTTTTATATAAAAACCGATCCAAATACGTATTATCAAGATCGGTTTTTATATAAAAACCGATCCAAATACGTATTATCAAGATCGGTTTTTATATAAAAACCGATCCAGATAAGTAATTTTTAATTAAAAAAAAATTCAAAAATAATATCTGGATCGGTTTTTATATAAAAACCGATCTTGATAATACGTATTTGGATCGGTTTTTATATAAAAACCGATCCAGATAAGTAATTTTTAATTAAAAAAAAATTCAAATATAATATCTGGATCGGTTTTTATATAAAAACCGATCTTGATAATACGTATTTGGATCGGTTTTTATATAAAAACCGATCCAGATAAGTAATTTTTAATTAAAAAAAAATTCAAATATAATATCTGGATCGGTTTTTATATAAAAACCGATCTTGATAATACGTATTTGGATCGGTTTTTATATAAAAACCGATCCAGATAAGTAATTTTTAATTAAAAAAAATTCAAATATAATATCTGGATCGGTTTTTATATAAAAACCGATCTTGATAATACGTATTTGGATCGGTTTTTATATAAAAACCGATCCAGATAAGTAATTTTTAATTAAAAAAAATTCAAATATAATATCTGGATCGGTTTTTATATAAAAACCGATCTTGATAATACGTATTTGGATCGGTTTTTATATAAAAACCGATCCTAATAGTTACTATTTGGATCGGTTCTTTAAAAATACAAAACCGATCCTGATAGTATCAGTATCGCCTTCATCAGGATCGGTTGTATTCCGATACTGATATGCATATATAACCGATCCTGATTCCATATTTTCCACTAGTGAATGCTAAACAACCATTCTTCCTAATCATGTAACTCTGGTAGTTAGCTGTAACAAAGATCAGTAGGATTAAAGAATAAAGAGAACAGTATTTTACTTGTCTATGTATTAGTAAGAAAAGAGCTTTGAAGATTTTAAGAGGACTAAAAAAGACTTAATTCAAGTACAAAATTTATGGTTAAGAAACATGAATATATATATAACCATAATAGAAAAAAAAAATACTGCTACGAATCAAAGCATAGCCAGTTACCAGTCACGACTTTTATGTAGCACCTCAACAACTCATTAAAGTTGGTTCACTTACATTGAAGCAAATTGAACATATGCCATAATGATCACCATTAGCACCCCTAAACTAGGAATCAGTCATGTCTGGAAAACAACCACTAATACATGCATAATAAACAAACTAACTATAACATGTGAAGCTTGGAAAAATATATTTAAATGAACCTCTCTGCAAATTTACAGGCACCAATCCAAACAATGAACAGAACCCACATGCACAACACTGCAGCAATGACAACCGAAAGCCACCACACAACCTAATAAAACTAATTAGCTATCTATTTCTGAAAATTTTAATGGCATATATTTTTAAATCTTTATTTTATCCAGCTACATCTTTTCACAATGCTATTTTTAATAATACTTTTTTTTGTAAATGAAAAAAGAACTCATTAGGATGAAGCTCTCTCCCAGTAAAAAAAAAAAAAGAAAAAAGAAAAAAGAAAAAAGCAAAGAAACTGGAGGCAGCCCATACAACAATTGCGTGCACACATCCACTCAGCACAATAATATTATGTAGTACAATTGTATAGATTTGGGTGATCCCAAGTACCTTCTTTCGGTCATCGCCAAACGAATATTAACTGCCTCTTTATGCCTTAAAGCCATATCACAATATCTCTCTCCTCGCAGCTGTCTGCAATATATATAACTCCTTTTTCTCAAATCAACAGAGGTACAAATTCCGTTATTACCCTCAACCAACCCATCAATGCCGTACCATCTCCTACTATTCATAAATGGCTTATTAGTTGCCACATTCCTTGAAATACCACCATAAGAAGACCCTCTTTTAACAAAGCCTTTGTTAAAACTGTTAAATCTTATATTAACCGGCCAGTTGTACTTGTATCTCCTCTCATCACACCTTTCTTTAATTTGAGAGTGCTCGATACAAACTCATCTTCAGTATACGAGTGTCCACAATCAAAATTTTTCCTGTAATGGCCTTTCTGAGATGATATATTTTCATTGTAAACAGTTGTTTGCTTGAGATGATGTCTCCTGCCTTCAGGATACCCCATATAACCCCCACTGTTATATTTCATATTTTCATATTTCTAGTAGTAGTATGTCTGTATCGATCTGCCTCTTACTTCATACCTTGGATTTCTAGGTCTTGTACACCCATATAATGGTATCTCCGAATACCAAAGGGTGACCTATTATCCTTTTCATGCCACATGGCACTAGGTATTGCTAGTTGCTTTACAAATAATTGATCTCTTTGCTGCTCTTTAGTCGATAAAATTCTTGAATTACATCTTAAACTCCTATGCTTCATAGTCCTCCAGCTGCTACTATAACCAACAGAAACAGAAGTATATCTGTCGTGATATTCCTCAATTATTCTATTTTTAAGCACTTCAACCTCGATCTTTATCAGCCTCAGTTGTACTACTAGAGCACCTTGTAGATTGAAACTCAGCTTTTTGTTTGGAAGAACTGTGAACTCCATTGAAACCACACTCCTCAATTGATTCTATAGAACAGCGATCGGGATCCATTTTACCAATTTGGCTTTCGCTTTCTTCTTTCTCACTATAACTACACAGCAAAGAATCTGTATCTAGGCCATAATAAACTATCATTTTTTTGCAGACCCAAGCACCTGTAATACAATGCCAAACATATGTGGGGTTATAGAAAGCTTATCTAAGTATCATTGCATGGGAAATAAACTGATAAAGGAAAAAAAAAAAAAAAAATCTTATTTGGGAACCTACTATTAGGACCGTATTGCATAATATACCTTTCTATATATTGTCTCATTCTCATCCTCTATTATATTTAAACTGTTTTCATCCTCCAAAGAACCGTCCATATTTATCTGAACACAATCGTACGGAAGTAATGTAAAAGATAGATGACATTTGTGCAGCATTTCACAATACTAAATATATATAAGAAAGCTGGGTAAAATAATAACATAACACACATGTATCACCATTAATTTGAATCTCTTTTTGTAGGTGGTCGCCATATATCAGTAGAAGGTAAACGTTCACCAAAATCACTTCTAACAAGAATAGCTCTTCCCTTTGGCTACAAAAGATATAAAATAAGGTTCTAATAGTTAGGAAACTATTGATAATTAAACTTGTCACACACTTAAATTGCAATTTTCTAAAATAAGAGAAATAATGTCTGATGCAGAAGTACCTTCTCAGGTTCCTTACTAATTTCCTTGTCTACAAATGCTGGTCTTCGTGCCTCACTCGATTCAACATTGTATCTTTGCCCTGTAATAGATGCTGACAAAATAAGTTTTATTAGTCGCAAAATTTTGCACTGTTTGAGAAAAAAATTATGCACATA